>NEWO01000206.1:787242-822642 GCA_003013225.1 Phalaenopsis aphrodite
TAAATTTATTTCAAATAAATTAAAATTTAAAGTAATCCTGCGTGAACACAAACTCTTTTTCTGTTCTTTGGTGTTGATGTTTGTGTCGTTTACACCCCTAACTGTCACGTGGTCAGAAGTGGCACGACGATCCTCCGAGCTAACGACGAAGCACGTTACCGCCTCACCGCCTTCGACCTCCGAGGCTTGCTAACTCCCGCAACATTCAATGGAGAGCTGGGATATGTGGCTCAGCGCGGCGCTCTCTACTCTCTCTACGAGGAATCTTCTTCGCTCTACCCGGCCAATAGACCTTTCGAGCTCTGGCGACGTCTCCATCGAGTTTGAGACCTTCGACGGTCCACGCCGCTGGGACCGGGCGTCAGTGGAAGTCGAGCTCGAGAAGGAAACTTTCCGGCATTGGCTCCGCGATCTCCCTTTACCCTGGGGTTTTTTTTATTTCTTTGGTTTGCTGCTTTACATTTTCACTCAACTGTAATATTAGTTTTAATGTTTCTTTTCTTATTGTGAAGGAGGCAAGGACAAAAACGAGGATATAAGTGTTGGTGGGAAGATGCTTCTCTTTTCTGGGAACGATTATTTAGGTTTAAGCACTCACCCAGCGGTTCGAAAGGCTGCAGCAATGGTGAATCCTTGCCAAACATCCATTTGATGCCTAGTAATTCTATTGAGGTTATTATTATTATTATTTTTTTGTTGGGACGATAGGCAGCCAGACAGCATGGCATGGGTCCGAGGGGATCTGCTTTGATCTGCGGGTATACAAACTATCACCACCTGCTGGAAGCTTCATTGGCGGAATTGAAGAAAAAGGAGGTACGCTGAGCTGTTCCTACTTTGCAGTGTCAAGAATTTAAATTAACATTTGAAAAATCATAAATCATTTGGGCTGAATGTTCTTTGTTTGTCAACATTCCTTGTTTATAGTACAGGTTTTTATTTATTTGTTTTTTTATTTTTATTTATTGAAACTGCAGTCAATCTCTACAAGGAGAGGGTGTAATTGCTCAATCATTGTAATATTTTTATGGAGAGGGATTCCCTTAGCTTTCATCATCATGATCAGGAATTGCATTTTTCATGATAGAGGAAAAAAACAAGATTGCTGCCTTCATTTTAAAACACGGATGCTTCTTTGCTATATTTATTCAATATCCTCCAATTACACTTTTATCTATGCTACAAGTATCAGCATCCATTGATTCTTGTATGGTATGTTTATTCAATATCCTCCAATTACACTTTTATCTGTGCTGCAAGCATAATCATCCATTGATTCTTTGCATGGAGATGCAAAACCTTTAGCCAATTGCTTATCCATATTAAAATAACATAGTTTGATTGTTGTAAAATCCATGAAAAAAAATTGTAATTGTTGAATTTAATTTTGAATGGTGCTCATAACATAAAATTGTACAAGAGACAAAAACCTAGTTTGTTATTGTTGCTCTTTCTTGTAGCCAAGATTTATAAAATTCATCCCTAGTAGGCATGCAATACTTATCCATTAGAGTGAACAGAATGATATATTTGGTTTTGAATTTCCAGTCATTGCCTAGGCATGACATGGGCTCTCCTGATATAGCCAACTCCATCTGATTACTAGATTTTGTATTCCCTGTTCTCAAAACAAAATTGCACTTGTTCAATGAGAAGAAATTGAAAGACACTTGAAAATGAATACAATATTTCTATGGCATTTTTAATTCAAACTCCCATAGAATAGGAAACTTGTTTGCCTTGCCATGGTTTTTCCATAGCATTGGTTAGATGGGCTCTTGTAGATAGAAATGAAGTGAACCAATGGGTGCAAGTATGAAAATTAGGGAGTGAGATGGATGAATTTATAATGCTCATCATATGGTGGCTTTCTTACCAAAACATCTGTTGATCCATGGAAATTATGACGGGTAACTGTGATACTGATAAGTTCAACTTTGTTTGTTGTATCCAAAGAACTCCTCCATATTTACATTCATTAGAGTGGAAGTAATGATGGAAGTTTTGACATACACTATGAGCTTGCTCCTAATGTAATGTTCTAAAATCTCGATGCAGATAACCATAGTTATACTTTGTCAAGGCTTGAACAGCCTTGTTAAATTCGTTCATATGGGGAATCAAACCTAGTCAAACTATGTTAGTTTAATATGAATTCCTGAAAAATCTAGTTGGATGCAAGGAACTTGAATTTAAGCAATACCCAGCCAAGACTAGCAGATATGCCTTTATTAATCATCCGAATGTCATAGGTGGTCATCTAAATGACCTCCCAAATTGTCCTAGGTACAATAATAACAATTTATTATGGGCTCTGCCATTCTTATTAGTACATCAGTTTGTCCATGCTCGAACTCCACACTAACCTCTAAATGGGATTTTGTCCCAACTCTTCCCTAAAATTAACGAGTATCTTTCCCCTTTATAAATACAATAGGAAGGATTACAATAAAAAAAAGCTACTTAGGGGATGGTAAATCCATATGAAAATTTCGTTCAGGCAATCATTCTTTAACGATATTAGGAAATCCAAAGAAAGCAATAAAGGCAGCTGCAAGCCCTCAAATGAGCTATTGCTTTTGAATGATAAAGGATGGTGTGAGTTCATTGACCTATTTACTCCTTAAGCTCAACCTTCCTCTGTAATTGCTACCAACCAATAGATCGCATAAGTATGCCATTAGACATAAGTGAGCATATACATTCTTCTCTTTCTTGGCATGGGTAGGGAGGCCCCCATGTCTCCATTATTGCTATTCCACCGATTGTTTGTTTGCATGAGATATGCCTTTGACTCCCGCAAATATTAGGTTGGAATATCCATGTATTAAGACCTTTCTTGGTCTGGGTAAGATGGCATGACATGTTGATTCTATAGTTTTTATGATAAAAACACATGATTAGTAGATCTACTATTTTTTTTTTGGGGATATTTTAGGATTATGATTATTTATTAACGAACCTTGGAGTTCAAGTTCGCACCAACTACATCTATAAGGTCAAGTTAGGATTATAAATCATTTTAAAATTATGTCAAATATCTCATTATTATAATCGTTTAAAAAGGATTATTTAATTTACGTTTTAATTTGATTCATATATATATATATATATATATATATATATATATATATATATATATATATATATATCATTAGACTCATCATATTTAATTTTATTTAAGATAATGTAATTTATTTTATAATTTATAAAATATTTTATTTCACATTTTGTTTTCTTTTCTATTAGCCAAAAATGTCACTTCTTTTTATATTGTTATTTTGAATGTTTAAGAAAATTACAATGAATATTATAAAATATTGCTTTTTTTAAATATTTATTTACAGAAATTATTATCCTTCCAAAAAGCCAATCCATTTATAAATAGTTGCTATAAATAGTTTATATTATTTTATAATTACTTAAATAAATAAAAATTATTTTCTTCATAAATGTTTCATTCAAAACAAACCTAATGTTATGATGTTATTGCTTACAATTAAATGGAAAGCCATACATTTATTAGCAAAAGGATAAATATAATACATTGGTCTATTCTTTCAGAGAGAATAAGAAGGATTTACATATGTTTTTTGTTGATTTAGAAATAACTTACGATAAGGTTCCAAGAGAAGTCTTTTGGAAAGTTCTAGAGGAGAAAGGTATTGATTTGACTTATATTCAAGTCATTAAAGATATATGTCCTAAAGTTGTTACTTTTGTTCGAACAGAAGGAGGATTGACCAATTATTTTCCTATTTCAGTTGGATTACATCGGGGATCAACTTTAAGCCCATATCTTTTTGCTTTAGTTATGGATGCTCTTACTGGACATTTACAGGAGATTTACCTTGGTGTATGCTTTTTGTTGATGATATCCTTCTTGTGGATAAGACTAGAAAAAGAGTTTAGAAAAACTTGAATTTGAGTAGATCTAAAACTGATTATATGGAATTTAATTTTTGTAGTATTAGCTCTAGTAACAGAGTTATAACTAAGGGTGATCAAATCATTGAAAGATATGATCTTTCTATGGGCCAAAGTGATGGTGATATAGATGAGGGATGTTATTAGTTGAATTCAAGTTAGTTAGTTGGTGAAGGAATGCTTCGGGCCTATTGTGTGATAGAAAGTACTACTCAGAATGAAAGGAAAAATTTATAAGATGGTGGTGAAACTTGCTATGTTTTATGCCATAGAGTGTTGGTCTTTAAAAGAGAAACATAAAACAAAATTAAGTGTTGCTGAGATGACAATGCTTAGGTGGATGAGTGGCTTGACACTTACAGACAAAATGCGAAATGAATATATCCGTGATACCATTGGTGTAGCTCTAGTAGTGGACAAGATTAGAGAGTTTTCTTAGATGGTTTGGTCACATTAAACACCGACCATATGATGATCCTATTAGGAGAGTAGATGTTTTAGATTCAACTTATGTTAAGAAAGTCAGAGGTAGTCCTAAAAAGACTTGGGCAAATTCTATAAAAATGATCTTAATATATTAGAATTAAATGATAAAATGAACTCAATAGTACGAAATGGAGAAAAAGGATTCATGCTGCCGACCCCGCTTAGTGGGATAAAGGCTTGTTGTTGTTGTATTCTTTCATGTTTTTTATTTTAATGGTTTGTATAAGATTTATTGGCATATCATTTCAAATTCCAATTTTCCTTGCTTTTTTGGTTGTCAATGGCTAATTAACCATACTATTTAGAACGTATGTATGCAAATTTCTTTCTTATTTTTTTGGTGCAACAACATTATATACTTTTTAAATTTAATAACCGTTTTAATTATAGTTTTGAAACTAATTTTCTTTAAGAAAAACATTTTTTATTTTATCCAAAAAATGATTTACGTCTATAAATAAAAGCATCTTTTATAAGAGCCGAGGCTAATGCAAACTTTAGTGAAAGTCTCTCCCATTCTCATTCATATTAAGAGCAAAGAAAGTTCCTAGTGTGCATCAAAATGCCTTCAAGCTTGAGAGATGTGTAAGATTCTTTGCAAGCGACAATGTGTTTTTGGAATGATCGACAGTAGACTATAACATTTTTTTAAGTTTATTTATAAAAAATTATTTGTCACTTTAAAATTATGAGAGAGGGTACTTGAACATAGGTTAAGACGTATTACAAAGATTTCTCATAATCAATTTGGATTTATGCCGGGCAGGTCTACTATGGAAGCTATACATTTATTGAGAGGTTTGATGGAGAAGTTCGAAGATAATAAGGAGGATCTACATTTGATTTTTGTTGATTTTAAAAAAAAACTTACGATAAAGTTCCAATAGATATCCTTTGAAGAGTTCTTGAGAAGAAATGTGTTAATATGACTTATATTCAAGTCATTAAAGTTATGTATACTAGAGCTGTTACTTGTGTTCAAATTGAAGGAGGATTGATTTTCCTATTCTGTTGGATTACATCAAGGATTGATTTTAAGCCCGTATCTTTTTGCTTTAGTTATGGATGGTCTTATTGTACATTTACAGGAGGATGTGTCTCGGTGTATGCTTTTTGCTGATAATATCCTTCTTGTGGATAAGACGAGAAAAAAAGCCCAGGAAAAACTTGAATTAAGGAGGTCGACATTGGAGTCTAAAGGCCTTCATTTGAGTAGAACTAAAATTGAATACATGGAATGTAATTTTAGTAGTAGTAGCTCTAGTGACAAAAGAGTAACTTTGGGTGATCAAGTTATTAAAATGTGTGAACGATTTAGATATCTCAGGTCTGTTGTTCAAAGCAATGGTGATATAGATGGGGATGTTAATAGTAGAATTCAAGTTGGCTGATTGAAGTGGAGGAATGCTTCAGGCTTTTGTGTGATAGAAAAGTATCGCTTAGACTGAAAAGAAAATTTTATATGATGGCGATGAGACCTGCAATGCTCTATGACGTTGAATGCTGGCCTTTAAAAGAGAAGCATAATACTAAGTGTTGCCGAAATGAGAATGATTAGGTGGATGAGTGGCGTTACACTTAGAGACAAAATGTGAAATGAGTATATCCGTGATAGGGTTGGTGTAGCTCCAGTGACTAATAAAATTAGAGAGAGTCTTAGATGGTTTGTTCACATTAAAATTCAACCATCTGATGATTCGATTAGGAGAGTAGATGTTTTAGATCCGACTTATGCTAAGACAGGTAGAGGTAGGCCTAGGAGGACTTGGGCATATTTTATAAAAAATGATCTTAATTTATTAGAACTAAATGATAATATGACTCTAAATAGGAGGCAATATAGAAAAACGATTCATGTAGCCGACTCCACGTAGTGGGATTAAGGCCTTTTTGTTGTTGTATTTATAAAATTTGATTTGCTATATTATTTGATTGAGTATTAACGAAAATTGACATTTATTTTTTCTTCAAAAGTGTATTATGAAAAATTTGATATCTCAAATTTGTGAATTTAAATTGTTTTGTTTTTTCCACACACACTCAGGCCTCGTTTGGGGCGGCTATTTTGGCGCGTTGCGACAATGAGCCTCGATATTTCTTTGTTTGGGGCAGCTTTCCAATCACAGCGCTGCCGCCTAGCAAAATGCTGGCCGCGGGATTGACTCCGCTGCCTGTGTTTATTCTCAAGATTTTTACTGGCATACCTCTCTTTCGACCCTGCATATCTGTTTTCTGCTCTTTCTATTTCCAGCAGAGCTTCTTCCTCTACCCTAACCGAAGTGTCGGAGTCCACATTATTGTGGTATCTCCTCTCTCTATATTTTTTTGAGACATTTTTGTTTCTCGTTGCTTTGCACTATGTAGATTCGACTGTATTTTTTTGGTTTAGTGCTTCTATATGGTGATGGTTTTGGTGTGATGGATCTTTCTCTAGTTTTTTTTTATTTGGCCTCACTGCTAGTAACAAATATGTTTAATTCCGTTCGATGCCACTGAAATTTACTAGTGATATCACGTAGGGCATTCTGGTGATGAGGAAAGTATATTTCCACATACTGCGACAGAAAAGTAGAAAGAATGAGACATTGATGCGAGCCATGTTTTTTTATTTTTTGGTCTCACAACTAGCAGTAAATATGTCTAATTTGATTCAAAACCCCAAAAATTTACTAGTGGTACGACCTGTGGCACTTTGATGAGAAGGGAAGTATATTTCACACACACACACTGTGCAATGAGACAGAGAAGTAGAAAGAATGAGATAGTGATGTGAGCCATGTTTTTTTTTTTTTGCTTCACAGCTAGTAGCAAATATGCATAATGTGATTTCATGCCACTAAAATTTACTAGTGGTATCATCGTGACATTCTGATGAAAAGAGGAGCAGATTTCCCACACACACACTGTGAAATGAGTCATAGAAGAAGAAAGAATGAGATAATTATGTGAGCAATGTTTCTATTTTTTTTTTTTGCATCATAACTAGTTGCAAATATGTATAATTTCATTCCCGGCCATTCAAATTTACTAGTGACCTCACAACTAGTAGCAAATATGTACAATATGTTCAAATCCACTGAAATTTTACTAGTATCGACCGTGGTATTCTAATGAGAAGTATATTTCTCTCTCATACACATTGTGAAATGAGTCAAAGAAAAAGAAAGAATGAGACAGCTATGCGAGCAATGTTTCTTTTTTTTTGGCATCACAACTAGTTGCAAATATGTATATTTTCATTCCCAGCTATTGAAATTTATCAGTGATCTCACAGCTAGTAGTAAAGATGTACAATGTGATTCGAATCCACTGAAATTTTACTAGTGGTACCACCTGTGGCATTCTAATGAGAAGAGAATTATTTTTTTCTTACACACACTGTAAAATGAGACGGGGAAGTAGAAAGAATGAGACAGTGATGTGAGTCATGTTTCTTTTTGGGCCTTACAGCTAGTAGCAAATATGAATACTTTCATTCTCAGGTACTGAATTTTACCAAGTAGTACCACCTGTGGCATTCAGATGAGAAAAAAAAATATTTCTCTCACACATACTGTGAAATGAGTCATAGAAAAAGAAATAATGAAATAGTTAAGTGAGCAATGTTCCTTTTTTTTGCCAACACAGCTAGTTGCAAATATGTATATTTTCATTCCCAACCATAGAAATTTAATAGTGGTCTTACAGCTAGTAGCAAAGATGTATAATGTGATTCAAATCCACTGAAATTTTACTAGTGGTACCACCTGTGGCATTCTGATAAGGAGAAATATATTTCTCTCTCACACACACACTGTGAAATAAGGCATAGATGAAGAAAGAATAACTATGTAATTACATTCAAAGCCACTGAAATTTACTCGTGATATCGCCTGGGGTAATGTGATGATAATATATTTCTCTCACACACACACACACTGTGATAGATTGAAATGAGACGGAGAAATGCAGCGTTGTTTTCTTTTTGAATGCTCTTACTCATGTCTGTTTGTTTTTTGGCTGTCATAGTTGTAAAATGACCAAGGTCAATGATATACAGATTGATAGATATATGTATATACAAATACACACACACACAGATATATATATATATTTTTCAATCAAAACGGAGCCACATTGCATTCTTAAAATTTGGAAAAGATGCATAAATTTGGAGCCACGGGCCTCCAAATAAGAGAGATCATGTCCGTTACCATAAACAGGGTGAAGATGGAACAAAAAATATAATCTTCTATCTCCAATCTTAACCGTAAATCCAGACACATTACTGTACCTCCCAAGTGTCATATCTCTACTAATACCCCCCCAAATCATAACCTGATGTAAGCCCCAACTCCGCAGCCACCATAACCAAACCAAACCAAAATACGGAGCCCTGGGCCTCCCAAAATAATCATCTCATATATAGCAAAGGAGCCCTAGGCCTCCATGCTAGTGATATAAAACCAAGCACTAAGTGAAACAAAAATATAAGTTGCCTGTTCCCCAAAAAACTAAGCCTCCAACGTGCCCGAAAGTAAATACAGAAGAGAAAATACCAGCCGAATGTTATCCTGGGCCAAATCATACCACACAACCAACTAAACTGATTTAAGAGGAAACATCCCGACGAATATAAGGAGCATCAATATTATCACCAACCAGCAGAGTGTGTAAAGAGAGGGGGGGAGTAGATCCCACCCTACAAATATAAGTAGAGCTGCCTAAGTTAGCAAGTCAATTAGCTGGTTAATTACCCTCCCGGTAATTGAAACTCCATATCACATTCATATTAGAAATTAAACCTTTAATCCTCCTTATATAATAAAGTATATCCCAATGGGCGTCAACACTATTTGCCAAAATATCAATCAAAATACGATTATCACATTAAAAAATAATAAACTGTCAGTTGAGATAATGAGCCAAAATAACTGCTGTTAAAATAGCTCGAGCCTCAGCCTCTAAAGGAGAATCAACATAAGAAGGAGAAGAGAAGAAGATAATACAGTTCCCTGCATGATTCCTTGCAATGCCCCCACAACCAGCATTGGTGGTTTTCCAACTCCCATCCGTGTTAAATTTAATCCACCATCTAGGAGGTGGCCGCCATCTAACCAAAATCGGTGGGTGAGGGAGCCTCCTCACATCCAAATTCGTGTGATCCAAAGCGAGAAAATGGTTGATGTCCGAAAAGAAACCTTTTTTAAAATTCCCCAATCTCCTCAATTTATTAATGTAGGAAATGATATTAGTGAAAACCATCATGTGCTGAATAACTTTACCTTCATGAATAATATCATTACGATCCATCCAGATAAACCAACATATGATATAAGGATAAATTTGTCAAAAGTGTTTCTTCTTACGGTCCAGATTGCAACTTAATGTAGTGAGCAAAAAATTGCTCTCAGGAGTAACTATGGTTCCAAACCACAAACCAACATTTCTCCAAATGAATAAAGAAAAAAGACAAGAGAAGAAAATGTGTTCTATAGTCTCCTCCGAATTACACAAACAACAACGGTAGGCGATTCTCAAACCTTTCATTTTCAATATATCATCACAAGGTATTATTGAATGAAAAATGCGTCAAGCCAAGAAAGACATAGAAGGGGTTAATGCCCAACTCCACACCCCCTCTCCCCAAGAGGTATTTTGAAAAGTATATTGAGAAACATATAAAGATTTAATGATGGGGCTCGTCATGGGAAATTTCAAAGTAGGAGTATCATGCAAATGAGGATCAATAGGAATGACGGAAATGAAAGTGGCTCCCTCCATCCCCAAAATGCTAGTAAGAAGCGGAAAGTTCCAATGACCATCAACCCAAGTATCTGACGCTTTGAGATTTGGAAACCTCATATCCCTCATATCAAGTAAGACATGGGACCAACAATCGTGCCAGAAAGAAAGGTTTTCCTTACTTACCTTCCAATAAATGAAATTCTTAGCCCAATTTCTAACAATAAGCAATCTCTTCCACATCGTGGAATTCCCCAACCGCCAATTTATCAAAACCGGATGAGAGAAACGACAATATTTCTCGTGCATGAAGTTAGCCCATAACGACTCTCTTTTCCTGAAATTAAACCGTTGCTTAAAAACATTAATATTGGTAATATGTTGCAGAGATTTGAAACTCAAACCACCCGCATGGTTTGCAAACATCCTTCCAAGGCAACCATCTCCTACCAGAGTGATTTCCCACCCATAAAAATTTATTGAAACATCTTTCAAGATTCAATATAGTGATTTTTTTGGGTTGGAGAACTTGAAGAATATATAAAGGAAGAGATTGAAATATACTCCTAAGCAAGTGTAATACGACCCCCAAAGGAAAGAAAATTATTTTTGCAATCCAAAATTCTTTTCCGAACCTTTTCCACAACCTCTTCAAACTGTATACATCTCATTCCTGCCTTTAAAGAGAAAAAACCCCAGATATTTAAGCGAAAGGGTAGAGAGGGAGAAACTCGTAAAATTAGCAATCCAGGAAACATTAGAACGATTGATCATGTTTCCCAAGTATATGTTACATTTACTAGCATTAAAAGAAAGACCAGAAACGGATTGAAATTCAACCATTAAATTGTGAATCTCCTTCACCATATGCTTGCTAGCATTAGAAGATAAGATCATGTCATCGACATAAGCTAAATGAAAGACCACCATGTTTGATTTATGAGCATATTACAACTTGGGGTTTCGCCTGAAAACATTATTAAGGAAACGAGAGAGATAATTAAAAATTAAAATGAAAATAGTAGGGGATAAAGGATTTCCTTGCTTAATCCCACGACCCGCACTAAAAAAGGCTCGAGATTGGCCATTAATGAGAATGTTATACTTATTGCAATGAAGCCAAAAGGTTATAATTTTGTAAAACTCCTGAGAAAACCCTCGAGCCTGAAGAATCTTCAAAATAAACTCCAAACTGATAGAATAATAAGCCTTATGAATGTCCAGTTTAGTAATTATGTTGTCCTCTCTATATTTTTTTATCAATATCAAGAATGAGTTCCTGTGCCAGCATTATGTTATCAGTGATCCCCCTCCCCTGAATAAATGCAGATTGATTCAAAGAAATTAAATTGTGGAGATGAGGTTGAATGCGTCTGACCAAAATCTTACTAATCAAATTTGAAATAACAGAAGGCAAAGATATGGGTCTAAAATGATCCCAAGAACTCTTTTGAGTATTTTTGGGAATGAGAACAGTTGTAGCTGCAGAGAAATAATTTCCAGGTGTTTCCCCTTTAAAGAAACTCTGGATAGCCACCACAACCTGATTCTTAACAATACTCCAACATTTAATGTAGAAAACAGAAGTAAAGTCATCCGGCCCCAGAGCTTTATTACAATTAATCTCAAGTAGAGTAGAATAGATTTCTTTAGTCGATGGAATATCATAAAGATCAAGATCCACCATATGATGACGTACATCATCAAATAAAGAGGCATCAATAGAGCCCGAAGTCTCCTGAGACTCATACAGTTTAGAAAAGTAAAGAACCATACTCTCCCCTATTTCGTCATTCCCAGTAATCCAGTTCCCCTCATTGTTTTTAATTCTCACAATGGTGTTATTGACTCTTCTTTGTCTAATGCAAGCATGAAAATATTTAGTGTTTCTATCTCCTTGAGAAAAATGGGTCTCCCTAGCTTTTTGTTGCAGTAACTCCTCACAAAGAGAGGCCTCAAGAAATTCTTTATTGGCTTCCTGTAAATTTTGGATGATATCATTAGTGTTCTCATCAAGAGCCTGAAGCATATACACTCTTTGTTCAGCCTTTTGGACTCTAGCATGTATATCACCAAAAACATCCCAATTCCAAGACCTTAAAGCAGCAACCACCTTCTTATGTAATTTTCAAAGAGTGTACCAAGCATTGTCCACATCCTCATATTTCCAATTTGCCGCAATTAATCTCAAGAAGTCATCATGTCTAGCGCGCGCGCGCGCACACACGCACACGCACGCGCGCGCACACACGCACACGCACGCGCGCGCGCACACACACACACACACACAGATATATATATATATATATATATATATATATATATATATATATATATATATATATATATATATATATATATATATATATATACACACATATATTCGGTCGAAAATTTGAAATAATATTTAAAATTAGATAATAAATTTGTTAATATATTACTAAATTTGTTTTATTTATATCATTGAGAATATATTACATATCACATCAATAGCTTTACCCCTAATTCTATATTAATCTTAAAGGAAATGGATAAAAATAGATTTTAATTAATAACAATAGTAATATATTACTTTTTATTGTAATAAATCTAAACTAATAGATTACCAATAATTAAAATAATATTAGGTAATTAATTTAAATTAATAATTTCATATATATTAATTTTAGAAAATATATTTTAATTAATAACAGTCGGGCATACAAATGGTCGAAAGATGATTCATAAATTTTTCGGCCTGGTTGAACTGCGAATACGTAATATTTGGGGGATCATTTGCCTGAACCCATTCGTGCCCATATCTTTCCACCACGACGCACATATAGTGTCATTGCTCTTCGCCCCTGCTTCTATTGTCTAGCTGTGATCCAAGCAGGTTCAAGTGCCTGAAGAGCGTATCTTCCTAAACAAAGATGATTGCCCCAACAAGATATTCCCTTCATTCCACGTCTATGTTGTTGATGAAATTTGGTTCTTTTAGGGTTCTAGTTGTTGGTTGTTTCTAAATTCCATCTCTACTGCAGAGCCGAACATGAGAATTTCTTCTCATCCAGCTCCTCGTGAATGAAATGATTCAAGAAAATGACATATTACATATGTATTTTATTCTATCAAAAGACAAAAGAAAGGATAGACTTCTTTTTTTCTATTGAATTTGTTATATAGGTATGCTGTATATATAACTAACTAACTAGGCGCCTTTTTTTCTATTCTATATATAAAGAAAAAGAATGCTTCTTTCTTTTAGCAAAATCTCTTAAGTCTTTTTCTTTACCTCTATTGAATCACGCCAATAGACATCCAATAAATGAAACACTTCAATGAAAGAAAAAAAAGAAAGGTTTTGTTGGCCAATATTCACTCTTTCCTCCATTTGTAGGGTCAATTCATGACCATTCAGAAGAAATCCATTTTTTCTTCCTTAGGATTGATTCGTTTTCAAGAAAATCCTATGTAATAACAGGTTTCATCGTTCCCATAACTTCTCTATTAAGACAGGCCTGAACTTTGCAATGGAGCTCTCAACAGAATTTGTTCTTTGTTTCCGAGTCAATCTCCTCAGTTTTTCTCATCCCGAAGCTCAATCCAATTTTTCTCTCTTTTCAATTCTTTAGATTCTTTCTTTTTCTATCTTAATTACATACTGACATATATAATAGACTCTATTATCCATATTGATGAGATTATTTATATTCTTATTTTCTTCTCTTTTTATTGTTTATTAATGTTGATGCTTAGAACACTGCTTTTTTTATGGGGTAATTCTTCAGAAACCATACATATGAGAATCCTATATCATTTCATATCATTGAGATCTTTCTTCTCTCTTTCTATCACCCTTCCTTTTTCCACGTCTTTGTTTTTCACAATTCATAATCAAATTTCTTTTTTATAAAAAGGATTTCAGTTGCTACAACTATATGATTGATTCAGTCATATAGTGACTGTTTTTTGGGATCTCGACAATACGAAGCAATAAGTTGGTTATGAGTTTTGAGTTTCTTTAGTTTTGATAGTTATTAAGTTGAGAGTGTGGTCAACCTCTTTTTCTTTTCAGTTTCAATTCTCATGAAAAAACTAACGGGTCACACAGTGAGCATAGCGATTCTACTAAAATGAAAATTCAATTGAAAGAAAGGGTCAATCAAATTTTTCTTCAACCTTATAGAATTCTAATTGTTCATTTTTTTTTATTAAGAAAAAAAAGGAAGAAAATCTTTCTCAATTTTTTCTATTGATGAGCAAAATGACTAGATAAAGAAAGTTCTATTTTTATTTTCTTATTCTTGGTTTACAAATATCCAAATTTTGATACCTAAGCTTCCATAGATAGTTCTAATTGTATGAGAACTGTGATCAATTTTAGCGTGAACTGTTTGTAGGGGAACCCTGCCTTCTCTGATCCATTCGACACGTGCAATCTCTTTTCTGCAATTTGTACTTGAATTCCTTTTGTACCAATTTGTTCAGTTCATTCAATAGCTTTTTTATATTGCCTCTCGAAATGAGACTCACTTTTTTCATATATATATATATATATATATATATATATTAATGAAAAACCCAAGGGCTGATTTTATTGAAATAGAAAAGGATACATAAAGTTTGTATGATAAGAACCCAAAAAAGGCGCTTTACCATACGATACAAGTACAATAATACCCCAACAAGAGATACATATAGACTCAATAAAATGTAAAACAAATTTAAAACATGCAGAAAACAAGTAGCTAGGGACGAGACAGTTTAGTCCTGACTCTTTCTCTAGTATTAGGAGCGGAACTAGATAACAAACTTTGAAGAGTCGTGTCATTGCCGAGAGTCACCAACGTATCATCCATTAAGTTTCCAAGTTGGAGTGAGCCCTCAGTCTTCTTCCGTCGAGAAGTGTAGATCTGTCATTCTTCATCTGAAGACTGACTCATGTGATCCTCGATCTGATTTGATGTTAGCATCGCAGTAGAAGGAACGACAGCCATTGCCACCGCGATAGGTTCCAGTATATGTGAAGTGTGAATTGTTACCTCTGCACCTGATGCTTCCTGAATAGGAGCTGCGGGATTATCCTGATTTTCAGTTCAAACATTATCCGTTGTAGTGTGGTCAGGAGAAGAGATCTCAGGGGTAGACACCAACTCTAGTCTTGTGGTGATTCCCTCATCGGGTTGGTTGTCATCAGATTTGCTGGGAGTGCGTTCAGGCACATGGGGTGCACTAATAGTGTGTTAGTGTTTTTGACTATTGGTTATCAACTCTGGGTACAATATGAAACATTTCTCCTGCGGGTGTCCAAACATCTTGCAGTGCTTGCAGTAGTATGATTTTTGTTCCATAATGATTTTTTGCCAATAACCATTGTGAGGAGATCCAAGCTAGACTTCTTCTACATCTGGTAGTGTAATATCTCGTTCAATCAAAATTCTTGCAATACAGGGTCTTGAGAAATGAACTGTAAGTAAGTTTACCTGCAAATATTTTCCAAGGATAGTCTCAATTGCATATAAGATGTAGGTCAAAGAAATGAAGCTTGAGTTCAGGTAATGAGAACTAGATATGTGCAATTGAGATTTCTTGACAGAGATCAAAATTTGGGGTCCATTTGAGTAATTTTATATGTTTGCCCTCAATTATGATGAATTTCTTTGAGAAAATCCTCGTGTAATAATGTTTTGTGCTCGGTTGTATCGTAACATGTCTTCTGTCGAAATGACCCACCTGCCAATCCCCAACCAGTTTGAAATATTCAAAAACCTTCCTAATTATCTCCATCTTAGGACAACCTAATTGAAACTTTCCAACTAGTGTAAATTTGTATTTTCCTGCATGAGTTGAAATTTTAGCGTCAGAAAAGAAATTGCTGGTTTGTCCGCATTTTTCTCTACTTTTTTAATGAGATTCCAATTGTCATTTCCTGCAACAAAATTATGGTAAATCTGCGGGAATACTGCATTATTTGAGAGGTGGAAATGGGAGCTGCGTTTGTGAACCACTGTAGCGTAGGAGGATTTGGCAGGGTTATCACATGCAAGCGCGGCGGCGTAGGAAAGCCCTGAGGCCATTACCGCAGCCAGTGACAACCTGCAACACAGTGAGAAGCTGCACGAGTGTCGAATGGTTCTGCCGCAAACGACAGAGGCAGAGCCGAGCAGACCGGGCGACTCTGTTGCAGAGGAGACGCAGCAGAATCGATCGGCTCTGTAGCAGACGAGACACAGCAGAGCGACTCTGTCGCAGATGAGAGAAGCGGTTGAGCGGACGAGACGCAGCAGAGCGGCTCTGTCACAGGCGAAGACAACCGCAATACTGCCGCCAGACGAGATGCGAACGCAAACTCGAGACGTCGCGGATGGAAGCAGATGACGACGCGAGTAAATAGCTAGGGTTCGCGATACACAATATATACATACATGTATCATGTATATATATATATATGTGTGTGTGTGTGTGTGTGTGTGTGTGTGTGTGTGTGTGTGTGTGTGGATATATGTTTCAAGTGTCCAATTTATAACCCAAAATACTCAATTAAATTATTCTCAAAATTTCTCAAAATTTCTAAATTTGGCTAAAATTCCGAATCTTCAATTCAATATCCTTGGATTTCAACCCACTTAGAGTTTTCACTCTTTTGTTAGGGCAGCCTCCAGTTCTTGGCGTCATCCAAAATTGAGGGAATAGGCCAATAACGAATGTCTAGCTATAGGATTCTTCTAATGCAAATCTTGGAAGTGATGCAAATACATCACTCCAACGATTGTTTAAAGGTCATTTAAATTTAAAATTTTTCAAGAAAATTTGAAATCAAATTAAAGTCAGGTAGCTCTTTGGATTCACACTGGAGAAGGAAAGCCAAAATATGGGAAACTTGACAAAAAGTTAGTGACATGTATAGAAACTTCCACGATATATGTAAATGAAAACAAAAAAAAGAACGAGGATAGAAGTCACCAAATAGAAGATTAAGGTCTCACACTAGTACAAGGAGAAGCTTCTCTTGAAAATTGTTGTCGAGATTTGCAATGTGTTCCAGGAGTTTGCATTCAATATCACATGCAAATTTGATAGAAAATATAGAATTTTATAAGCATAGGTACTTTTAATAACCCGAAAGACTCAAAATTGATACTTCTCAAAATTCAAAATTTTGCTAAAATTCCGACTCTTTAATTCAATACGCTTTGATTCCAGCCCACCAAGTGAGTTTTAATTCTTCAGTTAGGCGGACAACCTCCAGTTCTTGGTGCCGTCCAAAATCAAGGGAATAAGCCAATAACGAAAGTCTAGCCATACTAAGAATGTCACAAGGTCAATAAGCTGAATAAGGAAAACTGACATTTGTAAACCCTCCATACAAGGAAACCTGATAACATCAAATCAGCCATATCCCCTACTATACCGACAACAACAAATATTTCTCTTTCTTTTTCTCTCTCACCAAACTTGCATATCACTAACAGAATGATTCCCCTCATTTTTTTCAAGAATGTTTTAATTGTTTATTTACCATGTAATGAAATGAGGACTTAGCAATAGGTAAGCAACATAATCTTTGGTTAGGTTTTTTATTTTGGTAAACAACTCCATAATTATTTTAATATTTACGATTCAAACATTTTTTTTTCCCAAAGGATTTGAACAGTTGGCCTCTTTTTTATAAGGAATAGGATATTTAGGGTATTTTTCTTCCTGTCATAGATGCTAGGCCCCACAATTTTAAAATTTCTAATTCTCAATTTCGTTTTCGGTTTTCCCATATTCTGAATTGTCCATTTTTTTCAATAGTATGGAAGTTTATGTTAAAGATACGTAATGGTGCCATATTGAGGAGAGGCAAAAACCGATAAAATTCATTTTTATCTTGCATACTTATTCCATTCACCTAATAATAATTCTAATTTGATTAGCAAGATAAAATTTATTCATTTTGCATGCATGAGCAATTAGAACATAGGGATGAATGTAAAAGCATTTAAATGTGGTGGCATTTATATACATACCACTTAATTCTTATGGTTCTACATATCTAAAACCTAAATTTTTATTTTTATATTTATACACTCCTATCATTTATTCACCTAAAAAATACCAGAATTATTAACTTTTAGAAGGTGAAACACACGTTTTCAATCACAGGTATAGTGGTCTAAATGTAAAAAACAAACTTTAGGTGTTAGGTATATTATATATAGGAATTGTGTGGTATGTATGTTTATCTTCCTAAAATATTTTATATGAAAGCATTGCTAATGAGTTGCTAAAAATATGTTGCTTGAATGTGCTAATGCTTAAAATGATAATGCCTACCTATTTTTTTTTTAATTTTGTTATGAAGTAAAATTGCTGATTCTGATGTAGTGCTATTGAAATGTGTGCATGCGGATGCCAACTTTATGGAAAGATGGTAATGTGCAAGAAAGTTGGCTAAAATGATAAAAAAATTGTCCGGTTTGGTCCATTCTGGTTATTGTAAGTTTGTTATTCTGTTCCACATTTTGAGAAATCTGATTAGCATAGACAATTTGGTTGTGCGATTTGTTAAACCAATCGGAACTGAGATGAACTCGTAATGTTTGATGTATCGAAGGCATCAAACTATGGATATGTTATTGTTACTAAAACAATTAGGAATGCTAAAAACAAAATTGATTTGAATCGACTAAAATTCTTCTGAATTAAACCGAGTTAAATGAAAATCAAACAAATTCTTACATGGTCTTAAAGAGAAGTATATGAAATTAAGCATGGGATGGGATGTGTTCCAATGCACTATCTAAGAGGGAGATGCCCCAACATGCGAGAAACCAAGAAATGTGAACAGTGGGTGACTAATTACCCCATATCATCATTTAGATTGCTGGCACATCATTCCTAGCTTCCTAATTGGTATATTATTTTAGTATTGATAGTTCCTTTATCAATTCAACTTGTAGTTCTTCCATCAGTGAATTTTCTTGTCATATTTCTTGCTTTACTTTTTAATCTTTCAAAGCCTTTTAATAATCAAAATAAAAGCTGCATTATAGGGGATACATTCTCCTTGATTTGTTGTGCTTATATTTTTGAGTTGTGTGCACTTTTGGGTTTTGCTGCCTTATGAAGAGGAAGTAGTCTTGCCATTTTCTTAGGAAACCCTGCAGGTGGAATGCCCATACAAAATAGGCAGATTGATTACTTCTGATTTTTTGTCCCTTAACTTATTTGCTGACATCATGTTAGTAATAATTGAACTAGTTATTGTCAGGAAGCATTAGCTCTGTAATTTCTAGTCATCTGAATTTGTGGAGCTTTCAGGATTGCCTTCTTTGTCCTACTGGATTTGCTGCAAATATGGCGTTTATATCAGCTTTAGGAAGTGTCAGTTCTCTTTTGGTTGCTGGCGGAAAACCTTCTAAAGAAGAAAGAATTGCCATTTTTTCTGATGCCTTGAACCATGCATCAATAATTGATGGCATTTGTCTTGCCAAACAACTACAGGAAGTAGAAGTTTTTATTTATAGGCACTGCGACATCGAACATCTCAATACCTTGCTGTATGTTTTCAGGCTTTTTCTGAATTTATTTCTGCTACACTCTTCTTTGAACTCAATCTATCATTGTTTTCACTATATGTTATTTTACAGGTCCTGTTGCAAAATAAACAAAAAAGTCGTCATAACAGACAGGTAATCATTTCCTGATCAGGATTTTTCTTGGGTATGCTTAACCTTGTGTGTAATTCTATATTAGTAGCCCATGTTATTCAATGTCCTAATTTAAGTGTTTTTTGAATTTATTGCTGGGAATCTTCTATTTTTAACTAATTTATTCTAAAATTTAAGAAAATAAATTTTCTTAATGATCTTGCAGCCTTTTCAGTATGGATGGTGATTTCGCTCCAGTAAGGGAACTTGTTCATCTGCGCAAAAAGCATGGGTTTCTACTGGTGTTTGATGATGTGAAGCCCAACATTATAGATTTTATTTTAATCTCCAATTTTACCATGTCAGTTAATTTCATGTTTTAACATTTTTATTCCTTTCAAGGCTCATGCAACTCTTGTATGTGGGGAGGGTGGTGGTGGTGTTCCAGAAATGTATGACTGCGAAAATGATATTGATATATGTTTGGGTACCCTGAGCAAAGCTGCAGGTTGCCATGGCGGTTTCATCGCTTGCAGGTGATCATGCACGCCGCATTTATTTCCACAATAAATAAATCAAATAAAATTCTACCCTTCTTTTATTTCAAACCATTTTATAAATTGATCATACATCTCGTCACACTGTCTATTCCTGGCATTAGTCGATATGTGCATTATATTGTTCTACTGAAGCTTTTGCGTGACTAGATCTTGCTGAATTCTTAGTAATTTCATCATTCTATATTTGTTAAAGACCTGTGACCATTTCTCATCTCGATTCTTTTAAGTGCTTAATTTGCTGCAATGGGGTGGCCATTGTTTTGATATTTCAATTTTGCTTTTCATGGTTGTTGAATTCAGTTGTGTTGCTTTTACGATATATTGTTAAATATGAAGAAAATTTCCTCCACATTAGATTTTAAAAGGATGTCATTGATAACAAAAATATACACCATGCCGAAGTCTTTTTAGTATTACTAAGCCTTTTTTTGAATCAACAAAAATTATAGATTGATCCTCCTTACTCTCTCTGTATTTATCCATCAAACCTCTCAATAAATATATAACTTGCGTAATAGAATTGCGGACTTGAATCCAAACTGATTTTGAGAATTTTTGTATCATGTAGTAATTTATGTTAAACACTCTTCCATAACTTTAACGTATGACACATTAATTTAATTCCTCTATAAATTACACTCTTGTGCATTCCCTTTATTCTTAAAAAAAATATGAACCAATATACTCTTTGTCCACTCATGAGGCATGCTTTTAGTCTTTAAAATAATATTAAAAAGTTTAGCAAGTAAATAAATTTTTAGATCTCCTATATAATTTCACACTTCTATTGGAATACCATCTGGTTCTACTGTTTTGACGCACTTCATTTTATTTAAAGCCTCCTTAACTTTCATTTTACAATTCAAAATTCAAAAAAAGAAAAAAAAAAGAAAAAGAAATCCACCATGCTCAAATCATGTTAAAAGGAAAAACATCCATCATTACCAAATTTTTTTTGCAGCAATTCTTAGTCACATCCCTAAATTTTCAAACTCCAACATTTCTACTTTCACCTAATACTCGCCTCGCACCTTCCAACAAAATATAAGCCTCCAACTAACCTTGATTTGCAACCCTACACCCGTCGAACACCTGAGCGGGAGAAAAGTATGTCACACTGCCATGCTGACACTCTCAAACTAAGGGTCTGAAATTTTGCTATGGAGGACATGCAATGAGAAATTCTTCATTTGCAACAGAGACGTGTCGTCTTTAAGATTAGGAAATCCGATGAGATCACCCATAGCCGCAATGGTGACTCACTAGATTGTGGGGAGGAAATAAATTTTTTCTATATGAAAATTTTTAGTGATAAAAAGTCAAAACCTCGACAATTGGCATGGAATATTATAGGAGAAATCAGGAGATTGAATTAAAAGTAGATTTACTACATTTTAATGGTCGCGTGGATTCAGGTAATTTTAACTAGTGACACTAGACAGTGGAACGGGTCTTTGAAATTACGGGCGTTCCACCTGACAGAAGTGTAAAACTGGTTGCCATCAAGCTTAGAAAGAGCGCTTCATTGTGATGGAAAAATGTTAAGTGCCTACGCCAACATAGAGAAAAAAATAAAATTGCAACCTGATCTAAGAAGGAATTAGCGAAGCAACATAAGTATCTACTAGCACATTACGAACATAACGTGTTTTTGAGAGTTCATCATTTACAATAGTAAGATCTCTTAGTGGAAGTTTGGAATGGTATATCATTGAGTTCGAGCAACTTATGTTAAAGTGTGGGCTAATGGAGGAGCACAAGGAGAACACCATAGCTCGATATTTGAGCGTATTGAGACCTTATAGGAGCACTGAAATTAGCACATATCTTATAATGTTGATAACATTTCACATGAAAATTGAAGTGCAGGGATGAATCATAAAGACGAAATTTTAAAATTTGGATGACTGAACATGGTTCAGGATTTATATTCATCAGTATTTCTGCTGTCTTCTTCACCTATTGCAGGCTAGAACAAGATGGGTGAATGACTAAAAATTCGTTCATCCTGAGCAAAGACAGAGGGGTGCCATTCGGATCGCATATCGTAAACCCGCCAAATTGCTAGCCCAGAACCATCCAACGTTTGGACAGTAAGCCGATGGTGATGACAGGTACCAAGTAAGAAAAGGATGCCATGGGAATGAACCTTTTGCCACCAAATAAGATGCCCTCAATAGCTCATTGACGATGATGGGAATGTTCAAATCTAAAGCTATCTCAGCAATTTGCGCTTAGATGATGCTAATTTCTTTATTATTGGGATTAGGGTTTGGGAAGATGGGAGACTTGTATGACCTGGTGGAGGTCGCAGGCAGAGAACGCCACGCCTGAGGGGTTGTTAGTGTCGACAATGACAATTGCGGGGGTTCCGGAGTTGGCGAGGTCACATAGTTGAGAGGGGTCGGCTTCCCAGCATCTAGTAGCGGGTGGGGAGGAGGTCATGGTAGTGGCATTTGATGCCCGACAAGCACACAAGTGGAGTCATAGAGAGCAAAGCTCTGATTTGAGACGAGGAGGTTGCCGCTGGGGATGCCGAGGATAGAGAATGTAGCCTGCAAATTAAAGTAAGACTGGGAGATGTGAGGTAGGAATATAAGTTTAGGGTTATTTGGATTTATATATTTATTAAATATTTAAGTATTTTAATCTTAAGCCTTCACAATTTAAGATCATGTGGCAGAGATTAAATTAAATTAAATAATAGGATTTTTATTTTTATTTAGTTAGAATTTTTTTAACTTAATAGATTTATAATTTTTTTTTAATCATAATGATACTTTTTGTATATAATTATTTAGAATTATTTAATTAATTCAAACTAAGTAGAGCAGAACAAAATTAAACACATTCTGGTCATTTATAAATTGAGCTAAAAAACTATTTTTGTTCGACTTGCTACCTTCACGAATGAATTGATCATGGGCTGTTTATTGATCAGAATATGAGTTGTTCATGAATGCTGAGCTTATTTGATAGCCCTAGCTATGACCCATGTGATTTTTGTGTGTCTTTATTTATTTATTTGTACTTTAGTTTCTAGTTTTTATGCTTTTTTGCTCGTTACTATTACATAACTTACATGATTTTCTTTGATGTTCTGTTTTTCTCTTAAAATGACTACTTAAGATGTCTAGGACATAATTTCTCGATATTCCAGGTTTTTTTTATCTGTTATTCCGTTCTGTAACATCGAATTACTCTCCTCTTTCCACTCTACCCTGTTGAAAAGAGCTGATTATGTTTAACAGGAAAGGAAATATTATGGAAGAGAAACTCATTGCTTTAATACAAATTTTCTAACAGTTCAATTTAACTAGGCCGTGAAATTCCTATTTTGCGAACAGAATTCAATTTAAAATGGCTTCACATTTCCAATTCAGATGGTTTGACTTTTAATGAGGTTCATGTTACAGATTAAACTGTCCCGTTTGTTTGGTGTTCTTATGTAAACTTATTTGTCTAATAGATTACATTGAGTTATTTTTAGTACTTTTTATATATATCCTTCCACATAATCTTAAATATAAACGTTATCAGAGATCTTTTGAATGGTGAAAACAATGATTTAGTTAATTTTTTGAAGTTTTAAAACATGGTTTGTCATTACTATTTTCAAGTATCTTGATCTTCTGGGTAAAAGAGCATTTATGCTGGGCAAATAGCCAGTACACCCAGCTTCTGGCATTCTGCCGATAACAGTACTCTGATATTTATACTTTCAACCTTCTCAAATATATGTCCAAATTAACGATGCTCTTATCCTCATTATTGTTGCAGAATTCGATGTTACAATTTTACACATACTGAATTGTCATTTGAACCTTTAGTGTACTGACCCTTAAAGATGACAGTAACTTGAGTACTTCGACTGTAGAAAAACATTAATCAGTACCATAGAATGCAGCTTTCTTAGGACGTGTGCTTCCGTGCTACTCCTCTTATATTGGTCTTTATAATATGCGGAAGGATGGATAATAATCTGTTGCAGATCCTAAACAGTAATAGTTCACGTTAAAATTTCTTCATTCATTGTGTAAAGTACCTGCTAGTGCTTGCCAAGTTTTTTTTTTATTATTTTAATTTTTCTTTTCACTTCAGAATTGATGAAATATTTGAACTTATTAAGTTTTCTGAATTACAACTTTTAGTAATGAGCTTTCTCGTGAAGTTATTTGGGGATTCTGCTTAAAAGTTATCTTTTTTTTTCTTGTTTTATCTGCCTAATTCTATATTTTGTCCGTAAAATATATTCCTGCTTTGATATCTTGTTTAAGCATGTTCTTTCAATTACTTTTCCTTCATTGCGCTTTTTCCAGATCCCACAAGTTCCTTATTAAAAATCTTTTTTAGTACTCAAAGCTTCACTAAATATTGTTGATTAACTGCTGATCAGCAAGAAGTGGAAACAGCTAATACAATCAAGGGGCCGTTCATTCATATTTTCAACTTCTTTTCCAGTTCCCGTTGCTGCTGCTTCCCAAGGTATATTTCTACCAATAATGTGGTCAAATTTTTACGAGAAATGATGTTTTGATTGTGTTCATGCTCCAAATCTTGAAATTGAGTTAACAGCTCAGTTTGATGTGGGAATTGTTTTCTATCTTAAAGATTTTAATCTGCCAAGTTGGGTAATCAGACAATAGATGTAGAGGACAATATTTTGATGCAATATTGATAAACATCTTTGATGAAGATAAATCTCATTGGATCGGTTTAGTTTCTTCTGTAGATTATCAAGCAAAATGGCTTGGCTTTTATTCTATTATTGTTGGCCATAAATTTTTGCTGAAGGTTTATATGTTACAACTAAACTTAGAAACACGGAATTACTTAGGCAGGAACAAACATCAGTTAGTAGTGCCCTATAGGTCTAAAAATTATAATAACCTAAAATAATCACCCAAACACTAAAGAGCCGCTAAACCACAAAATGTTTAATATATGCTTGAAACCAAACAATAAAATAAAATAACTTAACATTAGATAAAGTAGTTTCATGATACCTATTTTTATTTGCTCCCATTCTTTTATATGCATACTCTTTTATGTTAGTCATTTTAAAGTATTGAAGTTTTTCCTAAAATAAATAACTAAACAATTTGTTAAGTTTTACAATAACTTCGTAAAAAATTATACACTTAAAACTAGACTCTCAAGCACTTCTCAATATTTGTAAAGATGGTGCTAAATGTCCATGGTACCTTCATATAATCATGAAAAGAATCTCAGCTCTTTTGAGAATCAAGCGAGATGGAGTCATATATTCAGAGAAAGAAATGAAATTGCTATTGGCTAGTAAAACTTGGGGCTTCAACTAAACAGGTCAGACTCGCTAGAAATTCTTGTCATAACCTTTCATTTCTTTTGCATGGTGATTTTATGGATATGCCTTACGTGAGAACTGATTCCTTAAGTATTGCTAATAATTAAATTTTCTTGTAAGTCTTTTTAATTTTGAAGTTATAAAACTAAAATAATAATAATATAAATAAGGTAACATATCAACATGAAGTAATTAAGTGTAAAAGAAATACTTAGTGAATTTATATTTCATAAAAAACTAACATGATTTGGTGATGGGCTTAATTCAAATTTTAAGCATAGGATGCAAATCATGGGGCGAACATGTTTGGGACAAAAAACAGCAGGTTGCTACTGGCGCTGGGCAGCGGGCTGCGAGCAAATGTGTGTGAACTGCCGGCCTGGGAGCAGGAGCAACTTGGCAGGCTAGGAGAAAACGTGTGCGAGTTGGAGAAGCAAAGTACTATGGGGGAATTGACATGTTTCAACGTCGATAGTAGTAGGTGCTTTCAGCGATGGCAAAGTAGGAAAATATGTGCAATTCTTTATGGGTTGGAACAGGATTTCACAGGAAAATCACATTTCTAGTAGGTTTCTTCGGTTTCTACCAAATTAGGAAAAAGTTACGATTTTCTTACTATTTTTACTGGCACATGCCAACTTTTATCCTTATTATTAAAGCAAATGTTTGGGGCCTTGAATCCGCCTCTGTTCTAATTCCTTTCTAGCCTTTTGATCCATCGAGTTCTATTATTATTTAGTAAAATCTAATGTTAATAATTGGCAAACATTGAATTAAATTAACTATCAACGAATTTAAAAATAAAACCCTCAACTTATATGATTTTTTCTCTCTGCTAGATTGTCGCTTAATTTACCTCTCACACATGACTTTATCCTTCTTTAACGCAGCATCAATCGGCACAGTAACTTCACCCACGCACAAAGTTGATTCTCCTTCCTGCATAAGAAGTTTACTCTTAAACCCAAGCATGACTCCACCTCCTGCATGGGACACCGGTCTCCTCCTACAAGGAAGTCCTTCAGCCTGCCCGACCCTCTTCCTGCTGGTTTTTTCTTGTGTGCACAGTGTTGCTTATTCTCCCCCATGCTAATGTTCAAACTTCCGTGCTCATCATTTCTCCTGCACGAGATACACATCGCTCATATCACTGCTCAACATGCGATTCCTCCCCTTGCACGAGGCACTGTTCGCCGCCTTTCCTCACTTTCAGTTCCTCCATATCATGCATCCTTCGATAGTTGCTCACAGATTTGAAACCTCCTCCCTTCCATTTCCTAATTGACATAGCTGACTTGTCGGTCATATTGATCTGAGGCAGCCAAATCAATTTATTATTTTTTTAGCTATTACATTATATGCCAATGCTTCATGAATGACTTTCTCAGTTTGCAGCTGCTCTTTTTGTGGCCAAAGAAGAGAAATGGCGCCGGGAAGCCATTTGGCATCGAGTGCATGACTTTAGTTGTTTAACCGGACTTTTGATCACAAGTCCTATAATTTCTATTGTCGTTGGAAGTGAAGAATCAGCTCTGCTGGCTAGCAGGTTTGCCTTTCTCAATTAGCAAGTAGAGAAACATAATATTTTTTATTCAAACAACTATAATCAATACCAACCTTCATGCATTAAACAGTTTATACAACCTCAATGTGTAGCGCTGACCTAAGTGAGCCTAAGTTTTACACTGGCTCAACTCATTATGTGAATGAGCCATACTCTTCATATTCGGTTCTTTTACCTGTGGAGTTAAGCATGGACTGTATTTGAACACAAATCTATTTAAATTCGCTTAAAATGTCACTGCACATTAGTTATTCAAACAAATATACATGTATGAATTTGTGCAAACAATCCACACATGCCCACACAGATGCACTCATACACACATGCCCGCCTGCATGTGCATGAAAACATATGCGTGCATGCTCGGTGGTGCGAGTTTGTCTGATGGGTAAGAACTTTGGAAATTGTTGCCAAGGTCTCTAGGTGTATCATCACCTACGCCATAATAACTCTCACATTGTGAAGTTTGGTGTCGGAAAAAGATTGTGCGTGTACACATTTGCTCATGAGCTAATTATCATGCCAAGTACATTTGAATGCAAAATTCGAAAGAGAATGGTTTGAAAACTTTTTGCAAATCCTTCTGCTGATCAATTAAGTGTGACAAGTGTGTTCATAGTGATAAGCTGTTAACTCCCGCAAGTTACTGTAAGTCTTTTATCACGTATTGTTTTTATTAATTGCATTGCAGGCATATGTTGGTATCAGGTTTCCATATTACCGCAATCAGGCCTCCTACAGTTCCTCCCAATTTGTGCAGGTTAAAAGTTCAACTGACAGAATTACGAAGAATCACAAGAACTGTTCTTTGTTTTTTTTTTTGTTTTGATTCATCTGACACAGAAAATTTACAATGTCATTTCATTCCACTTGGCAGATTACGGATAACACTTAGCGCTGCACATACATTTGATGATATCAGGATGCTCGTAGCTGCATTGTCTCAATGCATCAAGTTGCCCATTGTTGGTAGGGAGAATGACCAGCCAACTTCAAAGCTCTAGATTTGATCAAACTCACCATTTTTTTCCACCTCTCTTGACTGTATAGGAGAAGATTGGTAATTTATTTTCTATCAAAATTAATTAAAATATTAACATTTGTTCGGCTGGCCTGCTTATTAACAAATGCAGTAGATTTATTTTTAATGTCGGATGAGCTTATTTCGCAGCTCAAACAATGCATACTTAATCCTTTGGTTAAATCTTATTTTGTTCATTATATTATGGCCTGATTTGCCATTTAACCAGTCATTTCCTTTTTTGTTTATAAATACTTCAAATTCCAATATCTTGGAAAGGAAATGCTATGCCTGTTGAATTTGATGATTGCTGATTTCACAGGGACATTTAGAATCACTTTGAGATTGAAATCTTCAATATCTTCATAATACTTTTCAGGATTTTTATCAATAAGGTCAATAGACGCCTACTCAATAGTTTGATCTGTCTTTTATATGGAAAAGCTCAACAAAGTCTAATTTGTTTATAATATCTTTAATCAATTTTAAATAAGAAAATATTTAATCAATCAACCAAAAGTACAGTCGTAAAGGAATGATTGTGGCTAGTGTGCATTTCTGATGGTAGGTTGTGCTCTTCTTCATGATGATGATGAATTGGATCTTATTTTATTTGAGTTGCAGTAGAACACCTCTTGACTGTCTTTATTCATAAATCAAATGAAAAGAAAGCAGGAGCTTGACAGAAAGTGTTTAGCCATGCTAACGTAGGCAAGAAGGTTAGCATAAAAATTAAAATCTCATGTTAAAATATTTGGTCTACATAATGAATATTGAACACCGTTTATTGCGCTAACTTGTCCTTTCTAGATTGGGTAAGACCTAACAATTTAGCATGGAAGGAGATTAACTTGCCCAAGAGGCGAGCTAAGTAAGAAACCTATCCATGAACAAAAGTTCTATATCATTTTTATAATTTTTAAAGTAGTTTTTTTTTTTTCAAAGAAACATGAGAATCTCAAACCTCAAGCATTAAAGTTGGGCATCCCTATAGGTTTTATATGAATGGGTCCTAGTCATAGAGTCTGAGTCTCCTATCAATGCAAAATTCACAATGACTAGCAAGTACAATCTCCTGCAAATCTAAAGGGGATAGAAAACATGGCTGATATGTGGAGTGGAAATTGGAGTTAGTAGTGAACTTGCCCATCTTTAATAATAAGTTAAGTGTTGCCGAGATGAGAATGATTAGGTGGATGAGTGGCTTTACACTTGGAGACAAAATGCGGAATGAATATATTTGTGATAGGGTTGGTGTAGCTCCGGTGACAGACAAAATTAGAGAAAGTCGTCTTAGATGGTTTGGTCACATTAAACGTCGAACTTCTGATGATCCGATTAGGAGAGTAGATGTTTTAGACTCGACCTGTGTTAAGAAAGGCAGAGGTAGACCTAGGAAGACTTGGGCTTATTGTATTAAAAATGATCTTAATTTACTAGAACTAAATGAAAATATGACACTAAATAGGACGCAATGGAGAAAAAGGATTCATGTAGCCGACCCCACGTAGTGGGATTAAGGCTTTGTTGTTGTTGTTGTTGTAGTAGTAGTGAACTTGCCCATCTTGACATGCTCCATGCTTCTCGTGTTGATCTCACCATGCTTACCCTTTATAAACGATGAATTAGCGTAATTATTGGCATTTAAGGACTATAGAAAAAGTAAATATACAAATTTTAGAAGGTAATGTGAATTTCAAATTATATATTTAATTATTTCTAAAAATAGTGTGAGTTTTAAATAATGTATTGACTTAATTATTTATAAAAATATTTAATCATTTATTTCCTTATTGCAAATGAAAAATAAATTATAGTTAACCTAAAGCCTTATTTAAAAATGTTGTATTTTAAAAGATAAGAAAATATAGAGTTCAGATGTTGTACATAAAATTATACATTCTCTTATTAATTGAGTAATATCAAGCAATATTGGTTGATAAGTTTAGCCTTGGAAGTTAAATAGAGAAATAAATTGGAAAGTTGGCATTACATTATTTGAAAAAAATTAGTATAAATATTAAATAAAAAAGGAATCAAATATTGAGAATATATGTCTAAGTGAAATAAAATTATAAATATAAACTAAGGAGAACATATCAATAAAAATATATTTGCATGTTCAATAAAATATTTGGAACTTTATTGACATAAAATAATAATGGAAATAAAATAAATTAAATATATAATTATTACATTTATAGATAGAAAGAAATTTAATATCTAACTATGTAAAGTCATATGATTAAAATTTACTTAAAAGTAACTTGATTAAACTTAATATTGAAGGATTACAATCTAATTAAAAATGTTGTAATGTGAAAATAATAATTAATAATGATTATTAACTAGCATAATTAATAATGCAACAAAAATAGTGGAAGGAAGGGGATGTCGAGTAGACGAAGATGTTGAGATTTAAACATGACATGATGGGAAAGAAGAGTGGTATGGTTGCCCCTATTTCTAAGGCAACCTTGAATATGATGCAATTGGTGACTTTCCACAATAGGCAAATGTCTTGAGATAAGGTGTTAATGGAATTAGTTTTGGTGACTAGGTTTAACAACAAGTTGCCTATTATTTTTTTGTGCTCATGATGACCAAGGTTTTCTTAGACGTGAGAGCCACCCTAGAGACAAAGAGGATGAGTGGGAGAAGATTGTTGTTAAAGGCAAGTCTTACTTTAATTACTTTCAAGTTCAAAGTACCCTTCTAGTAGGTTTTTGCCATTAATTGACATGTAGAGTATCATTTTATAAGCAAATTTCACAATAACGATTAAGAACAAGTTGAAGTTAGCCTATGACCACTTTGATGGGTGCATCACAAAGTGCATGGGCTTGCGATATGCTAACCATTGGTATGCTTCATTTTAGCAAACAAGAAAAAAAAGGGTTATGATCAATGGTTTTAATGATAGGAGAATGATGAGGTTGTTGAGTGTGGGATGATAATTGAGGTATCTGCAAATTTAGTGAAGCAAAATAAATAATAAAGTATCATAAGTGCAAATAATTAAAAAAATATATTTTTATCTGGTTCAACCAACCTAACCCATGTCAACATTAACTAAATCATGAGCTAGAAATTCACTAAACTGTAGCTTTGTCTTACAAATCTCACTTAATTAAACTGAAGAAATTATTTACTACTTAAGTACTCTCTTACATATGTGAGTGACATCTCAATCAAAGTACAATAATAATTTCACTAAACCAAATGACTTAGACGAAGAAAAAGTAAGTACAACTTATTATAGATTGTACAAGCTCAATTTTTTTCAACAAAAAAACCTAAAAATAAATTGAGATAATTTTATCAAGTGTTCTTAATCAGCCTTCAATTTGCATATTAAATGTAAAAAGGTTGTTTGATATATGATCTATTTATATCTTAATTAATGAATATAATATTATTGTAACTTTAAGTTGAAAGAGTTAAATTTAAATTTTCAAAGAAAATCACAATTTGTATTAAAATTTGCAAACATTGCATGTTTTTTTAAATATGTATTAGATTAAAAAAGAAAATATAAACTAATACAAAGTGGTTTGTTAGCTAATAGTGTCGATAAAGGAATCCAAATATAAAAAATTCAATCTGAAATGCTCAATCTAGTCAATGTTAGGTTGTGTAATATATAATTTATTCAAGTGTTCGTCTTACATGTTTCTAAAAATAATGTACCAAAAGCATTTAATGCATTAAAACATCCAAGCATATGCTTGTTATCATCAAAATTAATCAAAAAAAGATCATAGTGAATATGTATATTCGATAAATTTTATGTTGAATAAATTCTATTTAGAACAAGTGTTTAAAAGAATTTGTGAATTATTACACATAAATATAAAAAATAAACAATTAGAAATCTTTCCAAAAGAGCAAATTTTTCATATCAAATCTCCTTTAGGAAATTCAAATGAATGGATTGTCATTAGTTATATGATCTTAAAACAACAATTTGAATTGGGATTATATTCAGAAACTACACTTAACAACGAACTCATTAATTTATGGAGTTAAACCGAATTCAACTAAAAAAATTTAAACATTAAAAATATAATTCAATCCAAATATAAAAAAGTAGCACACACAAAAAGTACTTCTAATATACATGAATTAGGCTTAAGACTAATTCAGAATCAGCAAATACTAAGTTGTAATATAGCCACCGCAGCTATTCTTGTTGAGTGCTACAACTTAGAAAGATTATCCTCTCATCTAGATATTCTTGGCAGGATGAATCATACTAAGTATAATCCTCAAGGAAATATACAAGAAGCTATCATAATTAATAAAATCATTTCAGTCGAAGAACCTTCTCAAACTGTAAATGAAATAAAAGACTTAATTAAGGTTTTAACAGAACACCAATTCATGAATAATCCTATTAATTATCCTTCAGTTGATACTCCTACTCCTTCCAATAGTCAATCAATAGGAAGGCCTAGTCAATCTACTTCTAATGAAGCTAGTAAAAGTCAGGATACTACTATTATGCACGTTTTCTACCAACAAGTATTAAACATATTCCTTCTTCAAGACCAAATCAGTCAGAATCAAAAATTGAAAAGCAAATATCTAAACCTATTAGTTGACACAGCATCTATTTAGATATTGATTATTGTAAAAACATTAACGAAGTAATATACAAATGGGTAATGGAAAATAGTTAGCTATATATAATTATAATTTACAAGTTGAAGATGCCTATAGATTTTTAGAAAATACATTTACTGGAATTGCCAAAAAATGGTTTTTTGGATTAAAGATAATGAAAAACGAAAGTATTAGAAATACTTGTTTAGGTGAAAAAACTATCAGAACACCTTGCAAATGACCTAATATTTATGATAATTTTCTAAAAAGTGAGTCTTTAGGATATAAATTAACTATACCACCGAAGCGAAAAAACAAAAATATCAATCAAATATTGCTAAACAAGAGATAACAACACTAAATATTTGCAACATTTGTTACTTACATGAAGATAGTTGTGACTATCAAAAATTCTTTTATGATTTCTTAGCTGATGATAGATTATTATATTTAGATATGTATTTTTATAAACTACCCGAACCATAAAATATGCTGATGGTAGATTATTATATTTAGATATGTATTTTTATAAACTACCCGAACCATAAACTATTTTATGGAGTCAATAATTTACAAAAATACATCTAAATGACATTACTTTAGGAGGTCATATACAATACTCTTTAGAAAAATTAGCTAAAGCTTGTCAGCATCTTGATTTATATAAGCAAAATAAACAATATAAACAATATTTATGCTAAGAAAAATCAGATTTAGTTGCTCAACCATAGGGATTCTCAGCTTCCCATTACACTTATAATTGCTATGAAAAAAAAGAAAAATAAAAAATTCTTTAAGAAAATACATTAAAGAAATTTTAATCCTAATAAATGAACTTTTAGAAGAAAAAAGATAAAAAGACCAATACAAATACTAAGAAATTTAGAATTAATAAATGTTGGATTTGTAAACAAGATGTACATTGTACAAATAAATGCCCTAAAAAATCTAAAATAATCCAAGTAAAATCTGTAGCAATTATAGAAGAAAATGAGTTAGAACCCATTTTTAATATTTCTGACATAGATACTGAATAAGATCTTTATGAATTATCAAATACTGAAGAACAACAAATTAACATAAGTTATTCAAATAATGAAATAGACGGATATTTGTATTTTGATTAATGGATGAGAATCTTGAATCATATATAATTAATGACAATTTTATTGAATTTGAAAGACATATTACATTATCATAAGAAGCTTATAAAAAAATACGAAAACAAAAAAAATATCCCTTGGAATTATAGACTGCTTTGATATGCCAATTTTCCTCTGGAAAAGTTGCATTTATTACAATATCCGTCAGAGAGAACATCCCATTGATATTTTAAATACAGAAGGAATTACTCAAATATCTCTTTATAACCAACAGATAAAACGTCAAGATTTAAAAAGAATTGAGAATCCAAAAAAATATAAACATATATTTTTGGAGGAATTCAGATCTTAATTAAAGCAAACTTTCGTAAAGGTATTGATAGTCCTATTAATATCTGGATCTACTATGATAGAATTATACATTCTAAAAAAGATGTTTTATTTGGAATTCAGAAATTTTTGCTACCAAACTTAATGTTTAATTTATATCCAAATTATGATGTAAATATTAATAATCGCCATCTAGATAGGTCTCTTACATTGCGACATAAATTATATAGAGTAAAACACACCGATGGTAGTGTTGTCTATAGTATTACCTATCAATATGTCTATGCATATAGCAATCAACATAATACAGTAGCATTTAAACCACATACAGATCCAATTCATTTAGACCCTCTTTTCTCTCATATAGGTCAAACTATCCAACCTGAAGAAATTAGTGAATTAGAGATTACTCCTCCATTCAATCTTCTCTTTGGTTTCAAAAAAGATATAAATTATGGATTTCAACAACATTCGCAACTTAACTTCACTGAAAATTCTAATTCCCTTGCTATACTACCTCGATGATCTTTTGATGAAAGTCGATCTGTCTTTATCAGACCATCTACTAGCCTGAAAGAATACAACAATAATCAATTATTAGTTTCTGGATATTATATCACACCAGAGAAACAACGTATGATTTTATTAGACACAAGTTCACACCATTCACATATAGATTAAGACTTAGTTCCAATAAATTTAAAAATTTTAAAAGAAACTCCATACATATATCAAGATTATCTTGGACAAAAGCACTTTTGTTCTCATGAAGTCAATCTAGTTTTTGGTTTCTGGGATATTACCAATCAACAAACTGATTTCCAACATTTATTTTTAACTGATGACAAAAATTCTAATAGAATTTTAGTAGGAATAGATTTTCTCCAACATCAAACTATTACTTTTACACACAATTTCATCCATATAGGTAACATTATACTACAACATAATGTCAAACTTTCATATCTACATTACTATTGAATTATATAATCCTACGTACGAACTTTTTCCTAAACATGCTTTATGTGATACTGATTGAGATATTACTATCTGTAAAAAATATATGTTTCCAGATCATATTCATGTGCATATCGAATCTTTACTACTTGAAACCTTTAATGGTCTTCTAACTATAAA
>NEWO01000206.1:857518-869452 GCA_003013225.1 Phalaenopsis aphrodite
ATATATATATATATATATATATATATATATATATATATATATATATATATATATATTGTGGATCATCTGACAATATTTGGCTTAAATCCTTCCTAAATCCCTCATGAATGTTTTATTTGCGTGGAGATGGTGGCTTCGTCGGAGCATTCCCAACAGCCTTCCGCCGTCATAACCATAGGCTTCTTCAAAACTCTCGACCTTCTCCAAGACATTCCAGAAGCTTCAGAACGCAAAGATTTCTACTCTGATTTGATACGCAACCTCCTTAAAGTTGACTACATCGATTGCAGTGCACTCTCAAGGTCAACGCCTTCGTCGTCAATCCATAAAACACCCTTCACAGTGGAGTTGTGTCCTTTGTGGTGGATTTGGTGGGATTAGCTTGCATGAAAACGGTGTATGGGGATAATGAATTCTTCCTTGGGGAGTTCATCACTACTTATGTTGTTGCCGCCATTGTTGACCTCATTTTTGAGGTCATTACCATTTCTTAGAATCCTAGGATCTAGCTTTAGGAATTCTTGTTGACTATCTTAGAAAACTAGAATTGAGACTCACCATTGTAGAAATTCCAAAACACTTCCTATTTTTCCTGTGATATTTAGCATTTATGGCCCAAAACCATCGTCTTATGTATGTGCAGGTTAAGGGCTATTATGTGGAGACTCAGGGAGAAGTTCTCAATAGGATTTCAAACCCTATGAAAACACCGTCACGATTTTTTCGTCACATTCACACACTAAATGCACAAAATTCACAAAATTGCACGAGGACGGTCTTCAATTGAGCCTAAAGGACAGGTGAAACTGTGAACTTCTCTGAATGACCTCCGACGGCGAAACGGATCGCTCCAACGCATCCGGAATGTCAAAAATACCTAGAAAGGACATCCATATACGATATGTTACGACGCACGAATAAAACACAAGTTCAATTTTTATTTTTCCAAAATATTAAATACTTTTTATAATTCTTTACCCCTAAATTATAATTATATTAAAACCTAACCCTATTTAGGCTATCACCCACACCTTTCACCTTCTGTTCGACCCATTCACGGGTTCGAACAGATGAAGCGCTCGTCTCGCTCCTCGCCCGTGCCCTAGCTTCCACGGTGGATCCACGTGGCGAGGCTCTTCCCCTTTCGTCTCTTCTCCTTCTCTACGTGGCACGACAGCCGTTCGACTCTCCAATCGCAAGGAGATGTGTTGACCGACGCTTCTCCTCCTCGAGGTTGTACGCTCTCCTCGTTATGGTGTCGCTTCCTTCCCCCTTTTTTAATTGGTTGGCTAGGGCGACGAACGGGTGGTTTTCTTTTTTTCGTTTCTTTGGCTATTAGCTCATAGAGAAGATTTTGAGGGCTGTGTGGTGCTTCTGTCTTTTCTTCTTGACTAAAAAAAAAGAGGGTTTCTTTTGAGAGGGGAGATTTTAGAGGGACTTGGCGTTTTCTCCTTCCATTCTTCGCTATTAAGAAAGTTACCTCTTTCTGTTTTTCCTGTTGGAGAGAAGATCTTCTTCCCCTCTGTTGTTCGAGGGTCTCGAGGCTTGGATTTGTCGAACCGTGAGCTGGAAATTGTGAGGAGTATTTGTAGGCTATTGTTGGAGTGGTTTTCTCAAATCTACCTTATTCTCTTTTTCCTTTAAATTTGCATAAAAAGAGGTATTCTTTTCTTCTCCTCTATTTTATATCATTTCGGATGGCATGAAATATGGAAGTTTATTTTGAAGCTTGAGCATGAGCATTTGCTTAGAATGGTGAGAAATGAAGCATGCATATATTGATCACCTCTACTTTTCTTTTGCTTGAAACACTTGAAAACATGGCTAAGGTGGTCTTGGAATGCATTTTACTCATTTAGAAATACAAATGGAAAAGCATGTTTGAGGGCTGCCTCTATTACCTTCATTGCTTAAAATATTTGGAAGTATGAAATGCATGCTGGAAATTGTTTTATGTCTATGGAAAGATACGTTTGAGGCTTATTTCATGTTTCCTTTGTTGCCCCTTACTAGAATGCTTGCTGAAAATTATTTTATGAGATGGAATAATATGTTTGAGGCTTATTTCATGCTTCTCTTGCTGCCCCTTACTAGAGTATATGCCGGAAATTGTTTTATGTCTATGGAAAGATATGTTTGGGGGCTTATTTCATGCTTCCTGTTTTGCCCCATGTATTGGACTAGGTTTGCGCTTTTCTTGGGCTCAGTTTTGGCTTTATAGAATCTGATTTTTATGACTTTGTTTTGACTCATTTAGTGAGTTTGATTTACCTGGAATATTTCTCTGTTTTTGCTCCCTTTTGCTACATTCGGTTTTGCCCATTTGCTGGGCTCGATTTTGCCCCTTTCTTGGGGTCGATTTGGGCTCTGTTTTAGTGATTTATGTTGTCTGAAATCTCTTACTGTTGTAGGTCTTTTCTTGGGTTTGGTTTGCCCCTGTGCTGGGTTCGGTTTGCCTCTGTGCTAGACTCGTTTTGCCCATTTGCTGGACTCGGTTTTACCGATTTGCTGGGCTTGGTTTGCCCCTCTTGGGGTCGATTTGGGCTATGTTTTGGTGATTTATGTTGACTGAAATCTCTTACTATTTTAGATCTTCTCTTAGGCTTGGTTTGCCCCAGTGCTGGCTCGGTTTGTCCTTGGCCGTGAGTTGGTTTCCCCCTTTCAGCTGGGTTTGGGTTAGCCTTGTTGAGAGAATGGTTTGGTAGCTTTGTTGGCTTAGTAAACTTTGATTTGCTGCTTAGCCGTGAGCCTCATTTGGTGTTTACTACCTTTGAGATTGTTCTCGGGTTTTTGAAAGGATGACACGGAAAGACAATTGTTCAGTACCTGAAATTTTAAGAAGAATGAGATGTGTTGTTTCTACATCGATGAAAATTAAGATATTGGAGGAATATGAATCTACTCGACAGTTTCATAGGCCCACCAAGAAACCTAAAGAAGTACCACCACCACAGATTCTTCCAAACTCCGATTGAGAGATCGAATAATCACCAACACTGCTACTACCAGATTCAATACCACGAAACAAAAGTTAGATAAATCACGATCAGTATTAAGATCATCGCCCTTAGTGGGTGGTAAGAGATTGCCTGCTGATGCATCCGATCTGCGCACTAGGGTCGCTCCTTCCCTTCGTCGTACTGATGCCATCAACGAGACACCCCGTCTCCAGTCATCAGTATCACAAGGGAAGGTTTGGAGGCATAAGGGCGCTAGTTAGAAGTCATCAGCAAGTGCAAGAAGCTCTCACCCCAGGGAAGAGCCCAAATCCAGAATGAAAATTGTCACACCAAAATCTAACACAAGTACAGAAGTTCAACAGGGTTCACCAATTGATCTTAAAGGCATTAAGGGAGATTCAATTGAAGGCCTCTTAGAGAAGCTTAGGCTTGATATTGCAAAGTTATCAAAAGAGTAACAACAAAATGATGAAAATAGGAAGTTGAGTATGATGGATGATATGGAAGAAGAATATGCGGACATTCTCGTCGTTGAAACCCGAACCTCTTCATCATCGGGTGATGCCCCACAACCTGCAGAGGCAAGCACCCATGATGAATTGCGAAGGGAAATCCAAATACGAGATGAGCAAATGGTCGAGATGACGAAAAATTTGGAGGAGATGATGACTGTTGTCGCTACACTGCAAAGTCAACCATAATCTCCATTAACTATTTCTCTAGAGGTGAATCAAGCAGAAGTTGTGCCCGTTTCAGAAGGAAGAAATGACCCCGACCCTTCTAGCAGGAACAATCCATCAGAAAGAGAACCAGTTCAGATTCTAGTACCAGAAAAAAACATTCAACAAATAGTGGAAGCACAAGTTCAGAAAGCTTTAGCTCAATCCAAAGGAGGATCATCAATTTTAAGGGGAATGCCATACGCGGAGGAGTTCAATTTGGTCCAATACCCAAAGAGATTTGTATCGCTAACCTTCAAAATATTTGATAGAACAGAAAATCCTCGTCAGCATGTTGCATACTTTCAGGCAAGTTGCTGCAACGCGGGGGTAGTGAAGCATTGCTCTGCCGACAGTTTGTGAATAGTCTTTCAGGAGTTGCTTTTGAATGGTACGCCGATTTGCCTAACGACTCAATTAAGACTTTTGCAGAAGTAGAGGATTTATTTATAAAAGTCCGCGAAAATCTTAATTGAGCTGTTAGGCAACTCGGCGTACCGGTCAAAAGCAACCCCCGAAAGACTATTCATAAACTGTCGGCAGAGCAATGCTTCACTACCCCCGCGTTGCAACAACTTGCCCGAAAGTGTGCAATATGCTGATAAGGATTTCCTGTTCCATCAAATATTTTGAAGGTTTGCGATACAAATCTCTTTGGGTATTGAACCAAATCGAAATCCTCCGAGTATGACCTTCCCCTTAAGATTATGATCTTCCTTTGGATTGAGCTAAAGCTTTCCGAACCTGTGCTTCCACTATTTGTTGAATGTTCTTTTCTGGTACTAGAATCTGAACTAGTTCTCTTTCTGATGGATTGTTCCTGCTAGAAGGGTCAGGGTCGTTTCTTCCATCTGAAACAGGCACAACTTCTGCTCGATTCACCTCTGGAGAAATAGTTAATGGAGATTGTGATTTTGACTTTGGAGTGTAGCGACAACAGTCATCGTCTCCTCCAAATTTTTCGCCATCTCGGCCATTTGCTCATCTCGTATTTGGATTTCCTTTCGCAATTCATCATGGGTGCTTGCCTCTGCAGGTTGTGGGGCATCACGCGATGATGAAGAGGTTCGGGTTTCAACGATGAGAATGTCCACATATTCTTCTTCCATATCATCCATCATACTCAAATTCCTATTTTCATCATTTTGTTGTTGCTCTTTTGATAACTTTGTAATATCAAGCCTAAGCTTCTCTAAGAGGTCTTCAATTGAATCTCCCTTAATGACTTTAAGATCAATTGGTGGGCCCTGGTGAACTGCTGTATTTGTGTTAGATTTTGGTTTGACAACTTCCTTTCTGGATTTGGGCTCTTCCCTGGGTTGAGAGTTTCTTGCACTTGCTGATGACTTCTGACTAGCGCCCTTAGGCCTCCAAACCTTCCCTTGTGATACTGATGACTGGAGACGGGGTGTCTCGTTGATGGAATCAATACGGCGAAGGGAAGGAGCGACCCTAGTGCGCAGATCGGATGCATCAGTAGGCAATCTCTTACCACCCGCTAAGGGCGATGATCTTAATACTGATCCTGATTTATCTGATTTTTGTTTCGTGGTATTGAATCCACTAGTAGCAGTGTTGGTGATTATTCGATCTCCCAATCGGAGTTTGGAAGAAATTCGTGGTGGTGGTACTTTTTTAGGTTTCTTGGTGGGCCTATAAACCTGTCGAGTAGATTCATATTCCTCCAATATCTTAATTTTCATCGATGTAGAAACAACACATCCCATTTTTCTTAAAATTTCAGGTATTGAACAATTGTCTTTCCGTGGCATCCTTTCAAAAACATGACAAATTTGTGTGAGTGTCTCAGACTTCTTTCGTTTTTCTCCCTGATGAGGTGGTGAAGGTAACCTGGCGGTAATTTTGCGAATGTTTTCTTCTCAGTGGTAGCAGACTACGGATGAAACCTGCTCCCTTTGAGGTGAGATGAGGTTTCCATTGGCTCAGCTTCCGGTAAAGTTGTTGCAAGTGTTGAAGCCAACTTAGTTGTTTGTGCTTTCTGTGCTCTTAATTCCCTCCTCCTGCGGTTCCTTCTTTGGGAACGCGTCAGTGGAGCAGGCTTTGAAGAAGAGTCAATTTCAAATGCATAGTACGGAGTGAAAAAATCATTTGTTGAATCATCTTCATACAAAATTCCTTTTCCTTTCGCAGTTGAAATAGATGGTGCAGCGAGAGTGAGACTGATTTTCACCTTCTTGAGAGAAGGAAAATCACAGTCACCATTTAGATCGAATCCATAGGACGGTTCCTGAACATCTGAAGCAGTCATTTTTCGTTATCACATGAGGTGATTTTCCAAGTAACACCTCAAATTTTTTTGAGTCTTGACCAAAACTGGATTGTGGAAGCAATGTAACGAGAATTCTTATTTGTGGGTACGTTGAATAGGAAAGCCAAGCTTGGGGATGCCATTATTCTTGTCAATTGTAGATTTCTGAATGTTATACCGTTCAAGGCCTTGCAAACTCACCATAGTAGCTAAATTAACACACTTGCTAGTAAGCTGGACATTTCTTTTGAAATTTTATGATTTTGATTTGTGTTGTTATTTTACTTTAATATTGAGTTTTGAAATTTCAACATTGTCAAGGAAATGTTAAGAGGAATTTGATGTGACTTAAAAGAAGAACAAACAGATTTTAGAAGGAAAATGAAACGATTGTGAGGCATAGAAGCTAATCCAGAAATAGGAAATGACCCATTCCATATCGGACCCACTCCAACCTCGACACACCACACCTATTAGGAGTCTACCCTACTAAACCTTTGGGATTCCTGGACCTTTCTGCTTAAGGAGGGTTAAGTAGACGACCCTGGAATCCAAGAGGAGTTGACTGTACTGATTCAAGGAAGAAATTAATGCAGTAAGTCAACAGAAAAACGGTAGTCTAGTCTACGAGGGACATGGACACACCACCGATGTTTGAAAAGAAAACCACCTGATCAAAGATGGAGAGAGGAACCAATGCCCAGCGGAGTTGCCAGAATTTGTCGGCCATTTTTTTAACTTCGTGATTTGAAAAAGTTATGATTTTGTGATTTTGAAAATAATTTAAATATAAATATAACCTTTTTGATTTTAAAAGTAACATTTCAATTTTAAAATAGGTGAGACCAAACGGGTCTCACATTTTAAATAATTTAGATGATTGAATACAATACTACAAGCGATACACTTATCTCGAAGAATAAATATATCACTTGTAATAGGTATTCAATCACCTAGACTAAAGAATTTGTGACATCCGTTTTGTTCTGCGAAATATCTTATAAAAAAGCCAACAAGTTCCCCTACCTAACATAAAAATATTAGATATGATTTATTTTATCCGGGTTCTAGTTCCCTATAGAGGCAAGCCCCTATAGTTACTTACATCTTAAATGACTTGGGGTCACTTAAGAAAAATCTCCATTAAGATCAGATGGTTTTGCCTTGAAAATTTCAATGTTTAGGTTTTCACGATTGGACATGGGAGTGGCTCGAAATTGAAATAATTATTTAAGGAATCCAAAAGAAAGAAAAGTAGGGGATATCACGGATCCGGGGAAACCCCGGCGAACTCTCAACTATCCTATTATTTGGCTTTATGTATTTGAAATGATTTAATTTGATATTTCAATCCTGCAAATTATTTAGGAGTTATGACTTATGTTTACACAATATCATACTGTTCAAATAGCCTAAAATGATAAGAAGATTTACACCGTACCGCACGGTAACCTCGGAATCTTAAAGTGTTAGGGCTTATAATTGTTCAATAGAGTTGTGCAAAAAGCCTAAAGGACGATCCTATGAGTTGTTTTTAAACTAAATGAAGTGATGAGTGATGTGAATGTGTTTATGTGATGTGTTTTGATATTTTTGCTGTTGCAGATCCATCTTGAAGTTGTTCCTCGTTATGCTGCCCACGATGTTCGCTCCAAGCTCTTCGTAGTAGCACCTGGCTCAGTTTTGGTTTTGAAAATGCACCTAACCACTAGGTTATTCGAATCTAAGGCATAGTGTATATAAAAATAACTAAACATGCAGTATAAAGAAAAGAACAATATAGTGTATAATAGAAAGAAAAGACAGCATAACATGCTGAGAAAATAATATAACAGACTATGAGAACAATATAACATGTTGAGAAAATAAAATGTTGTAATATAAATTAAATATGTACACCTGAGAGGTTCATTGCTCCTTTAAGTTTAGCTATTATGCGCAGTGTGAAAGGAGAAACCACGACTTGAAAAGCTTGAGAAAACAGGTAAATCGTAGGAAAAGACGAACAAATAAAACAAAATGCAATATCACATATAAAAGACTAATAATAGGAAATTTATATGTGATATTGAGAATGTCCCTAATTACCAGGAGGATTTGAGTGTAAGACAAATTCAAATCCCGGAGCATTGGTTTCAGTTTTGCTCAAGTTAAGGTAAGAATTTCATTATTTGATTTAATTAAATCAGTCATGAACCACAATCTAGTGCACCCTCGTGTCTAGTGTCCTAATAAACTAGGGTCAGATGTCTCACCTCTTAGGATCATTTGAACATTAGAAGGATGAACTCTCTAAAGGTGTGCTCCTAAGACCTAGGAAACCTACATTTTAATTTGGGCTTGAAGTGTTCTAAAGTGTCTAACCTCAATTAAATGTCCCTCAACTAATCCTCGAACATCTTTAGATCAAGCTTAGCTCGCTATTAGACTCCTAAAATCTAGGGGTAAACCTAAAGTTTTGGCAGTAAGGGTTATGAAATGTGCTTCAATCATAGTTAGAGTTGTTGGATTTAAGTTTATTCAAAGCTTAAGGGACCTAAGTGCAGGTCTACTGATCTTTCAATCCATATCCCTAATCGTTAACTAGACTTTCACTTTCTCCCAACCCTCAACAATTCTTCCAATTTACAATTTTATTTTTCATGTGCAAAAAGGAACGGTGAATGGTTTATATCCTATTTTCTTCCTTAGATTTTATCATCTCAAAGATCCAAATTTCATTTTCCAATCTTCTCTTTCTTTCTCTACCCATTTTTATTAAGACCATGAATCATTTCTGAAGATAATTAAATCAGAAATTCTCATTTTAACTTAATAGTTAAAAAAATAAAAATAAAAAAAATAAAAAAAATAAAACGAAAAAGTAACCAATCCATTTTTAAAACAAAGTCAAACCAGTAAAGCTTAAAACGAAATCACGAATATATCGGCCTAAAGACGTTTAAATTCATAAAAAGGTAAAAGAAAAAGAAAAGGTGATCTCCAAAAATCAACACTTAAAATGTTCAAATCGATATATGAAACCCTCAATATGTAAATCAAATTTTAATGAATAAAGCATCAAAAATGCAATTTGAACTTCATTAAATAAAACCTCAAGATCCTTGAATCAATCTTAGAAAGATATCATTTTCTCACTTTTCATAAAAGAATCAATGCGTGACAATTTTATGAATTTACAAACCCCTTTATGAATTCAATTTATATCAAATTTACAATTTCTTGAAACAAAGTTTCAAGAACTTTTCATATGTCACAAAGTAAGAGAATAATCCATAGGGAATGATTTTCCAAATTTCCAAAAGCTATGTCAATACTCATTCCATTCAACTCCATCTTTAAACAAAAGTTCTTTTCTTTTCATCATCATTTTTTTTTTATTTCATAAACAAGAACTTATCCATATGAGTACTCAAGGTAATAGAAAGAAACAACCACCAGGGCAATCTACTCCACCAAGAGATCACAAATTATAGCTCACGGGTAAGGCCAAAAGAGAGGAGGGCTCACGGGTAAGGTGAGAGGGAGCACAACCAAGCTCCAATTAATTCAAGAGTAGGAGCCAAAAGAGAGGAAAGCTCAAGTGTACAGCCACATGTATCACAAAGACAACAAAACAGCTTCAAATCCAACTCACGACCAAAGACAACCCGAGAACAATCTCAAAGGCAGTAAACACCAAATGAGGCTCACGGCTAAGCAACAAATCAAAGTTTACTAAGCCAACAAAGCTACCAAACCATTCTCTCAACAAGGCTAACCCAAACCCAGCTGAAAGGGGGAAACCAACTCACGGCCAATGACAAACAGAGCCAGCACTGGGGCAAACCAAGCCTAAGAGAAGATCCAAAACAATACGAGATTTCAGTCAACATAAATTACCAAAACATAGCCCAAATCAACCCAAGAGAGGGGCAAACCGAGCCCAGCAAATGGGTAAAACCGAGTCCAACAAATGGGCAAAAACGAGTCTAGCACAGGGGCAAACCGAACCCAGCACAGGGGCAAACCAAACCCAAGAGAAGGCCTACAATAGTGAGAGATTTCAGCCAACATAAATCATCAAAACAGAGCCCAAATCGACCCCAAGAAGGGGCAAATCGAGCCCAGCAAATGGGCAAAACCGAATGTAGCAAAAGGGAGCAAAAACAGAGAAATATTCCAGGTAAATTAAACTCACTAAATGAGTCAAAACAAAGTCATAAAAATCAGATTCTATAAAGTCAAAACCGAGCCCAAGAAAAGGGCAAACCTAGTCCAATACATGGGGCAAAACAGGAAGCATGAAATAAGCCCTCAAACATATCTTTCCATAGACATGAAACAATTTCCGGCATATACTCTAGTAAGGGGCAGTAAGAGAAGCATGAAATAAGTTTCAAACATATTGTTCTATCTCATAAGATAATTTTCAGCAAGTATTCTAGCAAGGGGCAACAAGGGAAACATGAAGTAAGCCTCAAACGTATCTTTCCATAGACATAAAACAATTTCCAGCATGCATTTCATACTTCCAAATATTTTAAGCAATGAAGGTAATAGAGGCAGGCCTCAAACATGCTTTTCCATTTGTATTTCTAAAGGAGTAAAATGCATTCCAAGACCACCTTAGAGGAGAAGAGAAGAATACCTCCATGCTTCAAAATAAACTTCCATATTTCATGCCATCCGAAATGATATAAAATAGAGGAGAAGAGAAGAATACCTCTTTTTATGCAAACTTAAAGGAAAAAGAGAATAAGGTAGATTTGAGAAAACCACTCCAACAATAGCTTACAAATACTCCTCACGATTTCTAGCTCACGGTTCGACAAATCCAAGCCTCGAGACCCTCGAACAACAGAGGGCAAGAAGATCTCTCCAACAGGAAAAACAGAAAGAGGTAACTTTCTTAATAGCGAAGAATGGAAGCAAAAAACGCCAAGTCCTTTTAAAATATCTCCTCTCAAAAGAAACCCTCTTTTTTTTAGTAAAGAAGAAAGGACAGAAGCACCACACAGTCCTCAAAATCTCCTTTGTGAGCTAATAGCCAAAGAAACGAAAAAAAAGAAAGCCACCCGTTCGCCGCCCTAGCCAACCAATTGAAAAAGGGGGAAGGAAGCGACACCATATCGAGGAGAGCGTACAGCCTCGAGGAGGAGAAGCGTCGGCTAGCACATCTTTTTGCGATTGGAGAGTCGAACGACTACCTGCCATGTAGAGAAGGAGAAGAGACGGAAGGGGAAGAGCGTCTAATTTACGGGTAAAGAATTATAAAAAAACATTTAATATTTTGGAAAAATGAAAATTGAACTTGTGTTTTATTCGTGCGTCGTAACATATCGAATATGGATGTCCTTTCTAGGTATTTTTGACATTCTGGATGCGTTGGAGCAGTCTGTTTTGCCGTCAGAGGACATTCAGAGAAGTTCACATTTTCACCCGTTCTTTAGGCTCAATTGAAGACCGTCCTCGTGCAATTTTGTGAATTTTGTGCATTTTGTGTGTGTATGTGACGAAAAAGTCGTGATGGTGTTTTCCTAGGGCCTGAAATCCTATTGGGAATATCTCCCTGAGTCTCTACATAATAGCTCTTAACCTGCTCGTACATAAGACGATAGTTTTGGGCTATAAATGCTAGACATCACAGGAAAAATAGGAAGTGTTTTGGAATTTCTACAATGATGAGTCCCAATTTTAGTTTTTTAAGATAGTCGACAGGAATTCCTAAAGCTAGATCCTAGGATCCTAGGATTCTAGGAAAAGGTAATGACCTAAAAAATGAGGTCAACAACCACATTGAGTTCAGGATGAAGGAATCTAAGAAGCTGGCTTACACCTCTCATGCAACTTTCTATATAATGCCTGGTGCTAGTCTTTGAATATTAATGTAATTAATACTTTGTTTTTCTAATATTTTGAACACTTTAATATTTATGTAAACTATAAAAAGAGTGCTGCTTTCCCACATTTTCTATTTTTCTTCTTAACAATAGGACAATCAATG
>NEWO01000206.1:869902-901264 GCA_003013225.1 Phalaenopsis aphrodite
GTATGCTTGTAAATCTTCCTTATTTAAGATGATAGAGCACTCCTCCCAAATCTTTTACCACCCTGCTTTTTTAATTATTAACTACTTTTAATCACTTCAAATTTTAGTCTCTGATATTGTAGTATGAATTGGGAAAATTGTGTGAGGATAAGTGGTTCTATTCACACACATACAAATATGTATGTATGTGTTTATCTCTGTTAGGCCCATCAATTGGGAATCTTTTATTTTTTCCTTCGTGTTTTATTTCTGGAACCCTTGTCTGGGAGGGTGATTCTGATCGGATCACACCTTGGGATCATAACTTTCTGATTCAAGAACTTTGCTCCTTGCTCATCCAATTCTCCTTGATTTTTCATCCTTGTCTTAAAAATAGATCAAATCATTAGCCTTTTTTTTATTATTTAGTTTTTAAAATCTCTTTTTTGTGACTTGGGAAAAGTTTCTTCACATCGGAAGTTAAAGTTCTTTTTTGCATTATTTTTTCAAGTTGATTTAAAATCACGTGTTAATTTGATGTATCGATGCATGACATAGTATTAATATTTCTTATTTCTTATGAACAAGATGGAAAGGCATTTGGGGATTTGGATAATAACTGATTAAAATCAACAGTAACTGATTTCTGAAATTAGTTCGACTTGTTTCTTGTTTCTTCTTCATGATTATACAGGCAAACATCGAATATGGATTGTGTGAAGTTTTTTGTATGGAAGCAATGCGACTCACCGCACTTCCTAAAGATGGAATTTGGCTTTCTGATGTTTCAGAGCTCGAGGCTTTGCTACCAGCAGGAACTATTGATCAATCTGTTGGCCCTTTGAGAACGCAGGTTTTTTTTTTGTACTTAGATTTTGTATGTCTATTTTATATTAATAGCTTTTAATTTATGGCATATGTGGTAATATGAATGTTTCTAAAGAATGACTTAGGCAAGCAATTTTGAATTGCTGTAGTTGCCTTTATGGGAGGAGCCACTGGTTGTTGCAAGAGAGAGATACCATACCATCATTGAGGCTCTAGCTGACAAATTCCCACTTGAAAACTTATTGCTGATCACACATGGTGAGCTGCATCCTCCAAATTAATGTTTTACTTCTTTTGCATTTTTTCTCTCTTGTTGCAAAATAATTTCATTGATGTGATTTTTTTTTTTTTGAGAATTACCTACATAACACAAAATTCTTGTGCATTTGCATTTCTTTTATTTACTTATATCACGCCATTATTTCTAAATCACATAAAAATTATGCATGAAAATCTGTAATTTATTTAGATTTGTTACTTATATAAGTGATGCTTTTGTTGTGATTTAAAGATAAAGGTGTCTTATAAGTGTTAGATCTTGATTTATCCATTGGTTATGTTATGGGGTTAAGGTACATGCAGAATTCCAATAGGTCTGGAACAAAACACTTGAACTGAAGCATACAAATAAGTAATTTCAAAAATAAAAATACAAAGAACGTCAAGATTTAACATTTAAAAACCTATGAATGGAAAAAAAAATCATGGAGACACACCACACCACGAATTTCACTATGAAATGAGAAGAAATTGTGTATATTACAAACTTAAGCCTCTCTACTCTCTTGAAACTCACGAACGCTCTTCTTCTTTCTCTTTCGCACAAATGAACTCACAAAAATCCTACATCAACTCGCAGCACCGCTTTGCACTATCTGCAACGAATAAACACATAATTTAAAGTCTCAAAGTGCAAAAAATTGGTTATAGGAGCCTAGGAGCCTTGTCTGGGGGTCGAGTTTCTGGGTGTTAAGGAGACTTATCGGCGCTTAAGTGCCACTATTGGAGACGGGTTTTCGTTCGTGATAAGTTTTTGCTTGGGAACCTTTGGCGGGGTGCCTAGGCGCCACTGTCGTTGAGCTGCCCGCTGCACTGTTTCTGGGGGCTTCTCCTTGCTAATCGGTCTCCATACATAACAATCTCTCACTTAGAGACTAATTTGCAACCACCTCTCCTCCAAAGATGTGCCATCTTCATAGTTGCGTTCAATAGCGTGGCTCACCCATGGTCTCAACCTTCCTGAACACCAAATGAAGCCAAATATAGCTTCTGTTTCTCAATTATAACCATCTTGTCAACGTATATGCAGGATTTTGAGCTGTATATATCTTCTCCAAAGATAACTTATTATTTTCTAGAAGAGAACGAATAAAGTGATACCTCGGTTGAATGTCCTTCATCTTGGCTTGAAAAATAACGTTCTTAGCTAGGTGAATAACACTCATACTTTCACTATGAAGCTTTCTAATATCTTGCTCCTTGCCTAATTCTACCATAAAGCTTTGCAACCAAATCATTTTCTTACTAGTTTCAGTGATAACAACGCACTTACCTTTTGTAGTTGAAAGTACAACAATCTTTTGTAGCTCGGACACCCAATTTATTGCTATATTTTCTAAAATGAAGTTGTATTTCTTTCATCATCAATATCTCCTGCTAGATCTGAGTTTACACATTTCTGTAGATTAATTCCCTCACCTTTGAAAGAAAGTGTCTTATTGAATGTTCCTTTCAAGTATCTAAAAATTCACTTTACTATCTTCTAATAATGTTATGTTGGATTACCCACGTGCATGCTGATCACTCCCACTGCATGTGTAATATCTGGTTTTGTATATATCATTACATACATCAAACTTCCAGCTCCTGAAGCATAAGGAGTTATTTTACCTGTGTTTGTTCTATTTCAAATTTAGGCGATAGTTCATTAGATTGTTTGAAGTGACTATTTAAGGGGGTGCAAACTGGTTTTGCCTCATTCATGTTGAACTTGTGTAGGACCTTCTTAATATATTCTACTTGAGGCAACTTCAGTGTACTTGTACTCCTGTCCCTTGATTCTCTTACCGAAAATCTTTTTCGTTGGACCTAAATCTTTCGTCTCAAACTCTTTTGATAATTTCGCCTTCAACTTTCCAATTTTTTTCCATATTTACTCCTACAGTCAACATGTCATGCACATTTTAGAGAAGCACGATATAACAATAGCCAAAATTTTTGATGAAATAGTAGTGATCTACTTGACACTTTATGTATCCATTATCTGACATAAATCTGTGAAACCCTTTGTACCACTGCCTTGGGGTTTGCTTCAAACCATAAAAGTTTTTTTTTTCCAATCTACAAACCATGCCTTTTTCTTCTTGGAATTTTATATCTCTGTGGTTGCACCATATCCAACTCTTATTCTAAATCACAATGCAAGAAAGCTGTTTTCACATCCATCTGCTCCAGATGTAAATTTTTCTCTGTTACCAAGCTCAACACAACTTTGATTGTTGTCATCTTCTCTACTAGTGAAAGTATGTCTGAGTATTCCACTTGTTCTTTTTGCTGAAACCCCTTCACAACAAGCATTGCCTTATAGTGTCTGCTACCATATAACTCCTCTTTTAACCTGTAGATCCACATGTTGTGCAGTGCGGGCTTCAAACTCTGATGTCTGATTTGACTTTTGCGGCTACATCTTTTCATCCATGACAAACTCTCACTTCTTTCAAGTCTTCAACTTAGGAAGCTTCTTCATAGCACTCTGATTCACAATTATCAATTAATAAAAGATAGTTTTTCGATGAGTACCTCTGTATCAGTAGTGTAACTCTGTTGGACCTTCTGATTTCAGTATCAGATGATTGAGGAATTTCCCGTGCTTCACTATACTGAGCACCTATCTTTTTTTCATTTTCTTGATCACCATTATCTTCTTTCTCAATATATTCAAAGTAATTATGTTAAAGTTCTCTTTAACGTTAAAATTGAGCATCGAATGTGCATTCAATATTCGTCGAAGCTAAACATTAATAATTCCCTCCTTGTAATCATTGGATTTTTTATATTTTTAGTAGATAAGTTGGATAATTCCTTTTAAAACATATTATATCTAATTTAAAAATTTAATTTTCATAAGCACGAGGTTTTATAATATAGATTAAATTTATGAAGTTAAATTTTATTCTTTTAAAATTTGTGTTGTGATATTTTTAATAAAGAATAATGGAAAATATATTTCATATTAATAATTTACTAAATATAAAAAGGTGTCTATGACGCGTCGTGTCATATTTTTTTCATATATGGCGTCCCCGAATTGTCTTGTCTTGTCCGTGCCCTCGTGCTCGTATCCGTGCTTCATAGCATCTGACTGCCTAAGACTTGCATCAGTTTTTGTTCCAGCTACATCAATAGATTAATATATCTCATTGATCAGGTAACGAGTGTCATTAATGTTGCCTTGAGCTTTCACCATCAACTCTCTGGTTATCTTTCATGAATCATTTGTAAAATTGGTCACAGACCCTTACCTTGCAAGCTGGTTCACCGAGATGAAATTTTACTCTTAAATATGAAACATGTCTAATTTCATTGAGCTTCCAGATTTTTCCATTAGACAACTTGATATTCACATCAATCTTTCCAACAATATCGTTGGCCTTTTTATCTCTAAAATACACCTCTTGAGATCAGTTTGAGTGTAGTTTTTAAATATTTGTTTGTTGTGACACGCATGAAAAGAAACTCATGAATCTACTATCTAAGATTTAATATTATTTAGGGATAAAACTAGGGAGTCACCTTGGATTTTATCTATGAAGGCATTAATATAGAGCTTCATATTTGGACCTCTATCACAAACTATTGGAGCTTTATAGTCCTTCTTAATGTGATCTTTTTTCTCGCAGTTCCATCATTCCTCTATGCTTTTTTCTCTCTCTGAACTGGAATTTTCTCTACTGGACTTAAATCTTTTCCTATCTGTGTTTCTATCCTGATTCATTCCACTATTTTAACTTAATATTACCTGAAAAGTTTAACTTAATATTACCTGAAAAGTTGTTCATCACAATGATTAGTCCATCCCAACTATTTGGGAATGAAGATAAAAACAACAATCCCTCAACCTCATCATCGAACTTGATGTGCACATAACACAACTAGTTTGTCACAGTATTGAAATTTATTCAAATGTTCAACCACTGAACTTCCATTAATTATCTTCATATTGAAAGTCCAGAGCTTCTCATTCATTCTTGTTAGTGCAGCCATGAGGTCATCATAGTTTACTCATTCACAATGTTGAAAGAAACTAATGAGGAGAGTGAGAGTAGAATCAAACCTAGAACTGTTCGATCAAGCACTTCCATTCTTTCAGAGTCATCGATTCATGCTTCTTGATGATTCCTTCAAGAGATAATACAATTTTTTTTTTATACAATAAATCTTCAATTTGTATTTTCCAGAACGCAATGTTCATTGAACTTTTTAACTTTGTACCATACTTCATTTGTCATTGCTTCTACTCGAATGAATGATCTTCAAAAAATCCCACTCATATACCACTTGTTATGATGTTAAGATAAATGTGGAACACTAAGTTGAGAGATCCTAAGTAAATGCTTGAACAAAAACAAATAAATAAGTAATTAAAAAAAAATGCAAAGAACACCAAGATTTAAAATTGAAAATTGAAGAACAGGAAAAACTATGGAGCAACGCCACACTAAGAAATTCACTATGAATTGAGGAGAAACTGTACATATTACAAACTCTAGCTTCTCTACTCTCTTGAAACTAACGAATGCTCACAAAATCCAAAACCAACTCGTAGCACCGCAAACTTTGCACTATTTACACGCACTTCCTGCAACGAGCAAAAACGATACTTAAAGTCTCAAACTGCAGAAATTGGTTATAGGTGCCTACGTGTTTTTTTCCTTCGAGTAGAAATGTATAAAAGGGAATTGCAAGTAGTGTAGGAGGATGAGAAGAAATGTGTAAAGGGGAGTTCCCCTATCTTGCTCACCTTTTATTTGGGTCGAGTTTTTTCCACCATCTATCACTTTGGAGGTAATTGCAAGTAGTATAGGAGGATGAGAAGAAATGTATAAAGGGGAATTCTCTTATCTTGCTCACCTTTTATTTGGGTCGAGTTTTTTCCACCATCTATCATTTTATATTATCTTTTTTTTTCAATAATTAACATTCATTATATCTAGAATGTAGAAAGCAATTTGTAAAACAAGATTCAATTCTCAAATGTGACATCATTCTTGCTTGTGTTAGCGTAGCTGGATCTCCTATAATTTTTATTTCCTTCAATGATAGGGTTGCACATCTTTTATTTTTCTTACCAAAAGCATTGATAATTGAGAGGCTCACAAATTTTGAGGTGGACTATTGGGCGAAGGTGGTTGAATTTGAAGAGGAATGGTGCTTGATATTTTCTTACCTAGTGAAGTGGTGTTCATCTTGTCTTAGAAGTATGCTTCAAGTATAATGGATGGGTACATGCAATGAATTTATCTATTCAACAAACCTTTCTAAGTGACTCGGTATGGATTGCGCTGATTGATGTTATTTCCTAATTTGGTGGTGAGATGGTGGAAGACATTGTTCTTTCGAGATCTTCGTGGAGGCCAAAGTAGAGAGTTACTGGGGTATCAAAATATATGTTATCTACTGTCAATGGTTTGAAAGAAGTCACTTTCTCAGCTCACTCTCTTTGAGAGCCTGAATTGGTCACAATGATTGAGTTGGATCCTTGAAGATAAAATGCAAGATGGTTGGTGAATTAAACATTCGATGACCTTCCATTGATGATATGAGATTTTCTCATGTTAGTGGTTCTTATCACTGGATAGGACACAAGATAGTGGTTTTGATCGACACATTAGAGGTTGAGAAGTTTTTACAAGGAGTGAGTCTCTACCTTTGCTCATTTACTATTCTTGTTTATTTACCTGCATGTAAAAAAATGTACTTATCTGCTTATAAGTCAAAGCCATGTGGTAGCATAACTCGATCTCTGATAAATTTTTTTTCTCTCCGTGACAGGGTTGCAAATCTTTTATTTTTTTTTATCATAAGCATTAATGATTGAGTGGCTCACAAAATTTGAGATATTGATACTATTTTAGCGCTCATAGAAGGTATTGAGGAAGGGGATTTACTGGGAAAATGGTTCTGGAATAGCGAGGGAATGAAATATAGGTGTTTGACGTCGTTTCAATGGGGATAAACATCGATTGAAGGAGTTTGGAAGTAGATGAGCAACGAAATATTCTATGGGACAGCAGATTCGAGTGGTTCGGCCGCTATTAGGATGGATGACAGAGGTCAAAGAGCGGTACGACGTGGCATGGGCTACGAGGACGTTCCACCACTTGTTCTTAAGCAAGATACAAATATATCATTTGTAAAAGAAAGATGATACAACACTCTAAAGAGCATAAATAGTGAACAAAAGTCTCAAAAAAATAAAAATGCAAAGCAAAAAAAACTGAAAAAACTTAAAACAACAAGATATAAATTGTTTCATCACAGAAAAATCCTAATTAGAAGTAGAAAAAGCAGAAAGCAAAAAGGAAAAACATGGAAAATTTGGAAGTATATAGTCCTGCCGTACGTTGAAGATTTCTAATTGTTTGGAAAAATTGCGAGGATCCTCCTCAGCCCCTCTTCCTACATCACTGGGATCGATTCCGCGACATGCACAATCCTTGCAATCACGGGGTCTCGTGAGCACTATTAGCGGAGAAGTTCTGGCATCATTTTTTCATGGTAGGTCACCTTGCTGTGTTTGTGGAAGTCCCATTACAAAATCTTTGCTTAAGTTTATTTTATGCAACTTTAAAACACATACATCCTTTCAAAGTCTGTTCTGATAGATTAAATAACTATCATTTTTTTTGTCACAACCTGAGCTGAAGTAGCACATAGATGGGTTTCTTCTCATGAACTAATTCTCGAGCTATTAAATCTGTAACCTGCTTCCCCCACTCTTCATACTTAGTTGGGCATATTTGATAAACAAGTTTGTATGGAGGAACCAACCTTGAAATGAAATCTATGCTAGAATGGACCACTTTTAGTGGTAATTATTCAAGAGGTAAACTATTAGTCGAGTATTTGCAACTCTCTCACCAAACGTTGCCTCTTTTCTAGTTTTGGTTCATTGGACTCACTATCTTTTAAGACAATTAATGTTATTCCTTCTGGAAGCTCTCTAATGGACTCAGGTGGAATCATTAAGCAGCGCTCCCTTGCTAGTTGGGCATTGATACTCCTCTCAGGCATATTCATTCTCCTATGTCATTGGTCATTTTTTTAACTACTTCTTGCTTTGATAATGAAATCATTCTCTTGTTTAGGTAATTTGATGCACTCTCTAAAATTATGGCACATGATGCACTTTTTGGCTGAGACAGATTTGGGAGTGCCTATTAACTCCACCTGTTCTCCACTTTGAACCATTTCTTCCTTGAACAAGGTCAGTTTGGATGCCCTCTGGGTGTATATTTGTTGATTCTGGGTTTGAATTATGCCTGTAAGGTTTGACGATCACCAGGTGACATTGCTGCTTTTCCACTTTGAAAATTAGAGCCTGTACAATGAGTAGAGACCAATATGGCTACAATTGTACCACATTCCTTGTAGACGAATTCAGTCCTTCAAGATACCACACTATTTTGTGTTCTTTAGATTCCATCAACTCACATTTCATCATGATTCATTTTCAACTGCTTACTTCTCACAAAAGAATTTCTATGGCGCTGGTTGTTGAGTTTAATAAAATATCTTGTTGGTAATGTCGAGGATGATATTTGCATTTCATCTCACTTTTCATTTTAGACCACGTGGTGATCTTATTCTTTTCTTCTCATTGTCAAATATATGTCAACTTCTCCCACAATAATTAAATATTTTTAATGAGCTTAATGATTGTCAATTTAACTCTCTTGTATAGAGGATCAGCTTTTTACTAAAAAAAATTGCTCCCCTATTTGAAGTCGTTCGATAAACTCATCTAGATCAATGCGACCATTAAAATTTGGTAATTTCAACTTTACTCCAAGTTCATAGCATCTCTAATACTTCATGCTGAATCGTCGAGGCAGTGTCTCTTCATCATTGGAAAACTGACTAATGGAAGGAACTCACTTTCTCCCCTTGTTTTGATGAGTCCTTGTTTTGGCTATGGATGTCCTCACCTGATTGCCTTCTCTCAAAAAAGGAAAGCCTCTACTACAGTTGGAAGTTTTTTCGATACATATTTTCCATAACATGTTCCTGGACTTGTCGTTGAGAGTTCTCCTTGGTGACATTGTGTCGTTTCGTCCTGATCAGGTTTCCGAGGGATATAGGATTGCAAATCAATGTTGGTTGGTGCTTAGGTTTTGGTATAAGTGCTGGGATGAAATTTTTGTGGAGATTGAAGAGTTGGATTTTGAAAATTTTATGGTTGGAGTTTGGAATTACGGTAGGAATGATTTGAGAAGAAAATTTTTTGGTGGGAGTGTTAGGTTAGGTTATTTAGTATTTTGGTTCAGGGCAAGGAAGACAAAATCCTATAGATCTAGGGCTTGCTGGGGTTTTATACTACTATTCTAGGGCTCTTATAAGATATTTAGGAAGGGGATTTAGCAGTGAAATGGTTGTGGAATAGTGAGGGAATGAAATATGGGAGTTTGACAACGTTTAGATGGAGATAGGCGTTGATTGGCGGTGTTTTGAAGGAGTTGAGCAAAAAATTTCTATGGTACAAACGGTTCAACTGCTATTAGAATGAATGACAATGGTTGAATGGAGGTACAATGAGGTATGGGCGGTGAGAAGGCTCCATCACCTATTCTTAAGTAAGATACAAAAACAACATTTGCAAAAAGAAGATGATACACCATTCCGAAGAGCATAACCAGAAAGGCAAAGTCTTTTAAAATAATAATAATACAAAATGTTTGAAAAAATTGAAATGAGATGTAAATAGTTTCATCACAGAAAAACCCTAATTAGAAGTAAAAAATAGGAAATATAAAGAAAATTCAAAAATTGCAATTCGGCTATTCTGTTGCACGTGGAAGAATTACCGCATATCAGAAAAATTGCAAGGATCTCGCTCGATCCCTCTTCCATTCATGGGATTGATTCCCTAGGTGTGGAATCTTGCAATCGTAGGGTCTCGTGGGTGTGATACTGCTGGATGTGGCATCTACGGAACAACTCTCGTGTTAGGTATCCTATACGGTGAAGGTGGCCAAGATTGGAAGAGAATTAGAGTTTTAGCTTATCATACTAGTGAAGAGATATTCGTTTGGCCTGAGAAGTATGCTTCGGCTACAATGGATATATACATGTAGGCAATGGCTTTATCTATACAACACAAATTTGTAAGTGACTCAATACACATTATGTCGATTGCTCTTTTGTCCCAAATTGTTGGTTATATGATGGAAGACAATATTCTATCGCGATCCTCATGGAGGCCAAATGAGGTAATTTTTGGGGTATCACAATATATAGTATTTACTAGCAATGGTGTGATAAGGGGGCGTCTTTTTCAGCTTTTTTTTTGTGCGAGCCTAAATTGGTCATAAAGATGAGATGCAAGATAGTTGATGAATTAAGCATTCGATGACTTCCCATTAATGGCAAGTGATTTTCTCGCAATAGGGGTTCTATTTACTAGGCATAACCTTCTATTCACTAGGCATAACCCAAGATAATAGTTTTGATTTGTGCATTAGAGGTTGAGAAGTTCTTACAAGGAGTGAGTCTTTAACTCTGCGCCTTTGCCATTCTGTTTTAATTACCCACTATAAAAATGATGTACTCATCTACTTATAAAGTAATAGCCATGTGCTTGTTCATTTGTAAAATCAAATCATATTAGTGAAAGGAATTGAAATTCCTTCTTTCCTTTTTATATATTTTGTAACTTTTTATTGTTATTGTATGACTTGTGTATTTTTGAGTCAACTTTTATGAGTTCATGCAAGGACTATTCTAATTGTTGGTTTTATTATTTTCTCTATGTTGCAATTTGGGGCCAAGAGGAGACTTGACAGCCTCATTAAGTTTGAACTTCTATTTGCTTGGGAGCCATTGCTCTCTCTCAGGGATTAGGATTATTCATAACTTCTCAACATAGGCCAAGATCTCGTGTTCTTCACTCTCTAGGATGATTGTGCAATTTCTTAGTTGGGAGAAAAAAATATAGCTAATGTTGACATAATTGATGTAATAGGCCTATTTTTTCTTAAATTTAGCATCTAACTCGCTTGGTAGGGTTGTTTCCCAAATGCGAATCAACCTAGTTTCTGCATGTGACAGGCTAGATTGGCAATGTAAACTAAGGAGTTCCACACTAGTTTCCTAGATAAACAATTTCCAATTTAATAGCCCGAGTCTAAGAATAGTCTCTTTGACCTCATTAAGTGTAAATCCTTTTTTTTTCTTGAGAGTTGTATTCCTTCTTTAGGGAGCAGACTCGTAACTTTTTTAGCTAGTTTGAGCTTTCATTGTTTTCAAACTTTAAATTGGTTGACTTACTGCCCCATTGATCGAGTTGTGATGGGAAAATAGATTTTGCAGATTCAAACAAAGGTTATAACTTCTGGGTAGCCCTATGTGATACCGAAATTTATCAAGCATCTAAGGGAAAACAAATATTATTACTGATTTCAAAATAGGAATTTATAACATCAACGAAGACATGGAAAATTGCAACAATACAACAACACAACACTTGAACTAGGGTTGGATCTAGGATGTGAGTGGTGTCGGCTAGGAGTTTAGACCTCCGGGGAGTGGTAAGGGGGTTGGCCACCAGATTGGAAGGTGGCGGTAGCAATGGAGAAGTGGCGACAACAAAAGGAAAAGCGGTGAGTAGGGAGAATAACTATGGGAGTGCTGTCATAAGTGGTCGTAGTAGAGAAATCAATAAAAGGGATTTGGGAGCGTTGCAGGAAGGGATGGAGAAAAGTTATAGGAAGGATAAACACCACTTGGAGACCAAGATATAGTCGGAGCACCACTTGAAATCCTAGGATATAACTCATAAGAGAGAGAATGAAACGTTGATTGCTATGCTCAGCAAGTTACAACTAAATCTAAAAATCCAATAACCCAATACACATATTTAAAAGACCCCCAATATGAAATACCTAATTAAAAACTATAAGTTAGGATATAAAAAAATATATATAAGTAAATAAGAAATAAATAAAAAAACGTTGAAGTTCTTATGGGAATTGCAGCCTAAACATGAAAATTCTAGTTCGGTCCTCCCGTGATCGCGAAAGTTCTGCATATCGCGAACTATTCGTTCTGTGCTTGGAACATCCAGCTCTTGCGTTGATCCACTTGGATTGGTGGAGCTCTGACCTTATCTATCGAAGCTTCTAGCTCATGATACGGAGTCAGGTCGGCTCCGTTGAAGGTGGCAGAGTTACTGTAACCTCCTTGGATTGGAGGGCCTTCGATTACATCTCTAAAAACACCTGGATCCTACTGACAGATGCATTGTCCCACAAATCATCTGGGAATGTTTCTTGAATAGCGAGTATCATCTCTATCTGTCCAATCATCTATGAGTACGTTGCTGAACTGAACTGGAACTTCGTGTCGAGCATATTTTGCAGAGTCCTCCAAACATAGCTCAAGGTTGGCTTATTCCTCTTTGACATGAAGACAGGCCGAATTTACCCTAGCAGTGATAGCCCTGGTGATAAGTTGTCAGTTAGGATATCCTGAAACTTTCTGCGCAGTAGTTATCCTGTGTTTGACATCGGCACTTTTGTCTCACCACCCTCTAACATCACTAAGACTGATCCCACTAACTCCTGTCTCATGTCAAGAGCACTTATAACCTCAGATTCCGCAAAAAGGCAGAAGTATTATGTGCTTTTTATATTTGATGAATGAGTAATTGTTCTTAAACCCATTATACTTAATCTTGTGATCAAATTGCCACGATCTTTCAAACAGAATGTGGTAGACATCCATGAGTACAATATTATATCACACTTGGTCATGCAACTGATTTCCAATAGAAAAATCTATGAGACATCTCCTATTTATGCTAATCGTGTTTCTCTTTTTCAATCAAGTTATGGAATAAGGCTGAGAATGTCTCTGAGTAGTAAGACTCAACTTGTCCACCATTTAGATACCGCATTCTCACAATTATGTCCATTGATGATAAGGTTGGGCATATTTCCTTCACAGTGCAACAAATATATAGGTGTTTATGACAAAGCCACTTTTGCTCTCTCATAGTCTAAGTCTGAAGGAGTCGTCAAACAACAAGCATTGTGCCCTCGTTAATTGGAAGTTGGTGCTTCTTCATATCCTCATTATCTTGTATGTCTCCAGTACCACTGTCCACTTCTACTTCTTTCTGCTCACAGTGAAAGAGACAAATCTAGTAGTAGAGCAACTGGAGGCGATGTGTCCAAACCCATAACATCTAAAACACTTCGTTGTGAGCACTACTTTCGGGCTTCGTCCCACTCTAATGAGCTTTGTCATCTTTCTGGACAGTTTTCACATCTTCCTCTGGTGTATTCCTACTGGCTCCTACTGTGGGTGATTATCTAAATAATGACGGTGTTCTGATCTGCTTCTACTATTTCTTCACCTTTAGCGCCAATGTTTGAACATCACTTAATGACCAGTAATGCTGTAGATGAACTACATGGTTGATGGCTGACTTTAGCCTCTCAAAGACCTTGTTATGTTTGAACATTTCACATTTCAACACGAGTTGCCCAAACTCCGTTGTAAACTCTTCTACTGACAACCCCCCTAGAGTAAGTGATGTAGCTTCAAGAATATATTTTGGTGGTAGTGTGGGGGTAGATATTTCCTCTGCATCTCCTTACTCTTTTCCAATGAGGTGATCTTGCTCCTATCTTCTCTTTGCCTCAGTCTCTTCAAATTCTCTTACCACAAACAGACATTTTTCTTCAATTTTATGGCAGCAATTTTCACTCTTTTATCAACCGACTCTTATACTAAAATAATCTCTTAACAACTTGCCTCAATCAAGTCATCCAAATTTATTCTCCCCTCAAAATCCGACAAGTCCACCTTCACCCTCGATGTCTCCATGCCCATGCCCTCCAAAAGTCACTATCCTGTGATCAACTTTGATACCGAATCTCAAAGCGTCGTGGCCTACTCTTCTATTTATTTGAATCATCCTTATGGAACAAATTCAAAATTTCCTCCCTCTTTGAATCTCACTATCACGATCGACCTTGATCTCTCCATGGCTCTCTTCCTCAATTTCAACAAGTCTGTGCTAAAGTTGGTGGATTTCTAGCTACATCTCTTCCATGATAAGTTTATGATCGGCTTCCAACATCTGTCTTCTCAGTGGCACATTAGGGTTTAGATTTGGGATGTGAAAGTGTGTGTATGGGGCAGATCTTGGGTACAAAGTAAATTTAGGGTTGCTTCAAAATCAGCAAGGGGGGATTAGGGTTAGGTCAGTATTGTCTATGGTTTGGTGGGTTCAAGTCACCCTTAGATGGAGCTAGGGTTGGACTATGTTTGCTACCAAATGATTCTGAATTTTATCAAACTCCCAAGGGAAAACAAATGTTATTATTGACGTAAAAAAATTGAAATTACAACCACAAGGAAATAAAAAAATTGCAACAAAATAACAACACAACACTAGAACTAGAGTTGGATCTAGTGTGTAGGTGGTGCTGGCTAGGGGTTTTGATATCCTGGGAGGTGGCGAGGGTGTCAGCCAGCAAACCGGAAGGTGGCGACAACAATGGAGAAGTGGCAACAGAAAGGACAAAAGCGGTGAGCAGCAATAACAACTATGGTAGTGTTGTTCTGAGTTGCGGTAGTAGGGAAAACGATAAAGGTGATGTGGAATCATTGCAGGAAAGGCTGGGGAAAAGGTATAAGAAAATAAAAAGCACTTGGAGATCAAGATACAATTTAAGTACCTCTTGAAGTACTAGGATACAATATGTAGAGGGAATATGAGACGCCGACGACTGTCCCAAAACAAATCACGGTAAAAATTGATAATCTTACAACCCAATACACCTATATATAAAAGGCTCTTAATATGAAATACCTAATTGGAAACTAGAGAAATAAGAAATAAAGAAAAAGTAAATAAGTAAATAGGAAATTAAAAAAAAAAAAACATCAAAGTTTCTATAGGAATTGTGAATTAAGCAGAAAAATTTCAGGTCAATCCTCCCACCGGGACACCTTACTTCTACATCTCTAGGTTTAATTATGACACGATAGGTTTAATTATAAAAAAAAAAACATCAAAGTTTCTATAGGTTTAATTAATCCACCTTTTAGTTTACTCCATCTATCGACTCATGCCTAGGAGGACAAGTTCTCCAACTCGTCGTTGAGTGTGGGCGAAGCTCAAATCTTGTATTTTATCAAAGATATTTATTTATTTCTTTTCTATCATTTTTCGAGCAATAAACATGAAAAACTACATAATAGAAGTTTTAAGGAATAAAGGGTTTAAGATCATCCCTCTTCAGACTTCCTTTCCTAAATATATCTGAAGCCAATATCTCTTGGGGCCAACTTATTCCTTGATAATGTATGGCTTTCATCATGATGATCCAAGTTTGTGTCTACTTTACTTGTGATCAAGTCGGGTGTTTTGAATTTCTTCTCTTTGATGTTAATGTTGTTGTACTTGGTCGGCTTCCCTTTAACTTCTTGCTTCATAATTGATTGGATCTTGAATTCCTCTAGCTTCATTTGCTTTCTTTCATTTGTCGAATTCACCCTTTTCATATCTATAGGTAGTTGCAATATTTTGGCTGTGAAGATGGCGCTCAACTGATAGTAGCACCGCAACCCTATGTGAAGGCATGAATAATAGTCATGTGGCTAATGACGAGGGTTCATAGGATAGAGAGTGGTACTTCAATCTAGATGCCTTGATGACTTTGAGCTCTTTTTTTATTTTAATTTTTTTTATTTTTGAGATTTTAAATTTATTTTAGCTAGCTTGACTTGCCCATTTGTTCTCGGATGATTCATTGAAGCAACTTAGAGGAAGACTATGCTATGTTGTTAGTTCTTAAGAATCATATTGCAGAATTATGGGTCGTTATTCTGTATCATTTATCGGTGGGTTATATCAGTCTATATGAAGTTGCAAATTATTTTTGCAGTTGTTACAGCAAATGATTGTGACTTTCTATTTTATAAAATAGTTGGTAATGATTAATAAAAATCCATCTTCATTGGATGGAATGAGTTTGTAGGTCATTGTCTCAAACAACGGAAGTCCACAAGCTCATAATTGATTTTAGCTTGTGGGATGATTGAAGTTGCATGAAGCAAACTTTTGGCACTACATGTAACATTTGATTAGCTTTCCGTATCTATCCTATTAGTCGTTTAAAACGATCTTTATCTGAGAATTTAGATTGCAAGAGTTCATCCCCTAAAGTGAGTTCAGCCTTCTCGTGAGTGCACTTCATTCAAAATAGAAACAACTTTATTTTCACGAACACATTGTATGTATGGAGAGGTTGCTAACTTCCTTCAGGAGCTGCCATTGATTAGCATTTATAAACCTGTCTTCATGTTAAATCTTATGGAACGGGTGAGATGAATCCTATCTCTATGTATTGTATGAATGGAACAACTCAGATCGATTTAGTTGGGAGGTTGACTTCTTGATATCGGAGCTAACTCAAACCACGATAGAAATATAAATATTATTGTTGAATTTAAATAGGGTTACTATGATGACTCCAAACGATAAATAAATGATAATAAACATAAAATGACACAAGCAAGCAGCCCTAAAGTGTTTCCCTGGGTGGTGGAGGTCGGCTAGGTGTATCGGGATAGTTAGCGGGAGTGGTGACAGCAAAGGAAGGCTGATGGCGGCTAGGGGGAGCACAAAAATGCAGGGACAGCTAGCATGGAGGCTGTGCGGTGTGTTGGCAGTGAAGAGTGGGGGTGGACAGGAGGATGGAGGTGTTCCCTGGCTGTTTTGGAAGGCTGAGACAGTAGGGAGGAGGTGTAGTTTGGGTGGCAACAATGTTGGAAAAGAGGGGAAGGTGCCTGGTAGGTGGAGAACTGCAGAAAACTACAATTTGAGGGTTGTTGCCGGCAGCTGCAGCAAGGTACGGCAGTAGGGAGCGATGTGGGTGGCTGCAGAAGGGAAAATGAGAAAGATAGCATAACCTTGGGTCGGGGATACAACAGGAATACAACCTTTGAAAAGGAAACAAACGCTGGCGGCTGTCCTGACAGAAATCTGAAAGAAAGACACAATAATTTGCCCTAAACTCAACAAAACAGGCATATAAATAGATTCTAAGAAAGTGGGAAATAAAAAAAGAAAAGAAGAAAGCAGTGGGCGGCAAATCCCAACTCCCATTAAGCGGCAATCAGGAAAGGAAAGCCAGGCGGGCCTGAGCGGCAACTCTTGGCTCTATGAAAGGCAAGGAAGACGGGAATTGGAAGCGGCAGGCGTGATTAGAAAATCCCTCTTCTAAGAGGACCGACCCGTCTAGTAGAAGGCTGGATCGGACCCTCTAGAGGCTGGTTCATCGGTCCTTCTCCCTAGCCCCGCGTCACCTCTATTTCCTCTTCCTCTTCAGTAGTGGGTCAAGTAAACTTTAATGTTGGCTGCCCATCTAAATTCCTAGCTTTAGAGAGTAGTTTAACTAGTTGTTTTCCTCTCACATAGTGTTTGCTAGATTTTAAAGCTTTCAAACTTGATTTTTACCTTGTTTTTAAATGATACATTTGCAGTGTCTTCTCATGCCATATGCAACTCATTTACTTTGACAAGTCAAGTCCGAATATACATGTTAAGTGTTTTGCGCCTACTCCTGCTGCGAATTTCAAATTGGTTATTATCCATCACGTGAAGTTGGGTTTAGAGGTCATCTCTTCTTTTACTCCTACTATGAAGTTAACCATAAAGTTTGCGAGTGTTTGTGCCTTGATCTCCATCCTGGGCACATATGAAATTTGTAATTTGCAGAGTCTAGCTGAGTAGTCATCCAAAATAATCCAAATTTTACAAAATTGTCTTCAAAGGATGGTCGGTGATGACTTGGATGGGATGAGCTTGATGTACTGTATTTTTTTTTTTCATGGCTATTGGCACGAAGTCCGATTTATTCATGATCAAGCTTTGTAATTTCACTCCTTTAAGTATTTTATTGACAAAGTGGCAGGCAATAGCTTTTTTGTTGTTTTGCTATGAGGACCAAGTGTATAGCTTCTTCGATTACATTGAGTATGTGATGTGCTTCGATTCGACTTTTCAGCAGCAAGTTATTTACATAGACATTTACCGACTTTTGGTGATTAAATATTTGGCAATAACTTACTCCTGCAATTCTTAATCTTAAGTGCATGGCATTGTAGTAATAGAGTTCATCCCTGATGTTGAAGGTTGACTTTGCCACATCAGCTGTATATTTAAATTTGATATAGCCTAATAAGGTGTCCAGAAAGCTCATCGTAATGTAGCTGACATCAGAATCAACTAAGACATCTATTTGAGACAACGAGTAGCTGTCTTTCAAGTAAGCTGAATTCAGGTTAGTGAGGCTCATGCACAACCATTATTTCTCGTTTGACATTTGTACTATTACCACAATGGAAATCCACTACGGGCACTAAACTTCTTTGATGAATCCAGCATAAGACAATTTCTGCACTTCTCATGAATGGACACACAAGTTTCATGGCGATTGACCTGATTTTTTGCTTACTCAGCCTCATTGGTTTATCTATAGCGGCAAGTGATGTTGACATTTACTCCTGACATTTTAACTGTTGATTATGTGATTACTTCATATTTTTTTTCAATGTTGTCACTATCTTGTTGTTGTGCTTGGCTTTAAAGATGAGTTACGGCAAAATGTGAGACTAGGATTTTCATTCTTTAGTATTTCTATTTTTTCTTAGGTCTCTTGAATTGAACAGCCCTAGACGTCTAAACTCAAAATCTCTTCATACACATTGTTCAAAGCCCAACAAGTCACCTTTGATAATTACTACTCCGCCTCTTATTCAAAACTTTACGGTGATATGGTTCGTGAAGATGACCATACGAAATGTTTTGAGAAGTGGTTGGCCAAAAATGGCATTAAAGGTCGCTGGTGGATTGACAATAATGAAGTTGGCCATTAAAGTGAACTGGTGATGTCATTCTCCTTGTGTAATATGTACTATAGTTGTCTTTAGTTTCTCTTCGTTCTCCGAAATACATCTTAGGTGCCTATTTTTTGGAATGAGAGAGTTCTCACAACTTTTATCTTTTTGAAGATGCTCTTAAAAATAATATTGGTCAAGCTCTCCATGTCAATTAATATACTCTTGATTTGACATTTTGCAATGATGCTATTACTACACTATCATCATTATAAGGATTTCTACTAACTTGGTCATTATATTTAGGAGAAATGATGGGTATAATCTCGAGTATAGGTGTCCACATAGTAGCGGTTAAGTTCACTTCTCATGATTTCAGTCATTTGGGATTAACTCGGTCGGCTTCTTCTTCAATTTTGCCTAAGATGGCTAGTATAACTTTGGCCATATGAACGGATTGTGTATGGATTGGCTTGATTTTATCTTTATGACTAATTCCTTGCCCTATCTCCTATCAAGGTTGACCAAAATGAATTACTTTAGCTTTCCTACTCGAATGAACTCTTTTACTAGGTTTTTGATATGGCAATAGTTCTGTGCCATGGCCATGATTTATTTGAAATGGACATTATTTTATTATGTCTTACAATTGTAAGCTAGTTTTCAACGGTTGTGAGCGCCTGAAGTACACTTTATTCTGTGTAGACTTGATTAATTCAACCATTGATATGCTCAACAAGGTGAGTGGGAAATTGATGAACTGGCGGCGTGATAGAGGCCTTTCTTTTTTGTAGTTTCCACATGCCTTTTCAGGAATGTTTATCATGTTTGGTGATGAGCCCACGGGGGAAAATGAGGTGAATAATGATTTCTCATTAGTTGAGGATGAGTGGGTTCCAACCTTGGGAGCTTTGGACAACCGGGTTCTTGAGGAAGTGGCTAGACGTAGTTTTTCTTTAGGAGTTGATGGGAGGATGATTCTTCTATTTTACGGCTATATTCTTTCATTTTAATATAGGAATTCGTAAGTTCTAGCAGTTCAAGAAGTGTTTTGGGCTGATATAGGCCAAGTGCGTAATAGAATGCTCGAGTTAAGGTGACTCGAGTTTCAATTGGCTCTAAATATTTGATCTCCAACAAATTTTTCATAGAGAGTTGTTACAAAACATCTGGATGACTTGTCTAGTTTTTTTTAGAAAGCTTGTGTGTTCTTTTAGGGCCATTGGGCGTTGACGAATTGGGCTATAGATATTCACTTGAAATAAAAAAAGGACATAATCATCCCAAGGGGTAAGCGGGTGAACCATTTGATTCATGGCTTTTTGAAGGTTCTAAAGAACAAACAACATCTTAGAATGTCATTTGACATCCAATAGTGAGACATTTGACTCAAAATATGTGGTGAACCATCTTAGAATGTCATTGACATCCAACAGTGAGACAGTTGACTCAAAATATGTGGCGCGGTTTACCGGGTGAGTTTAAATTTGATATGGTTACAAGTGTATAATCTTGAGCATGGGAGTTGGCTGATTGTCGGTGAAATTTCGTGGAGAATGTGTTCACCAGTTGAGATCTCTTTCAGTATACTCTAACTTTGACAACTGGATTCAACTTTTTCTTTATCAGTCTTAGTGTACTATATTTCGTTTTGGTATGGCAGTGCTCTTGTGCCTAAGTTTTTTTTTTTTAATGGCTGAATTCGTGAATTCTTCTAGCATTGGTGTCCATGTTATATAGATCTTTGGATATATTTCTGAACACTCTAGAAGAGGCGGGCAAGTCACTCCATCTCAATGAGTCGGAGGGTCGTCACACAGTCATTGTCCTCCATGATTATTGAAGCTTCCCTTGGTTGATCTTATTCGATTGGGTCCTTCAGCTGATCTTCGAGTGCCCCTTTTGGGTCCTTGCATGTTTCCAGACTCACTGCATCTAAAAGAATATTTGATACTGACTTTGTTAGAGAGTTACACAAAGACTTTGCTTGCTCATTTGAACTAAAAAAAAAATCCATAGAAATAGAGACCAGTGCAGATAAGGAAAATATCAATTATATGGTTCACAAAACACTGTAAAGTGGTAACTCAGAATCATGTAGTTTGTCCTCAAGGGAAAAGTTCAAATAGAGAGAAAGTAAAAGGTAAAGATGCCCCAATAGGATCTGGGATTTTGAGCGCTAAAGATTGCTACATGTGATCTATATATGTTATAAATACAAAAAGATAAAGTATAAATTTTTAGTGGTATATAGCATGAACAAACCTAAACTTAGATCGGTTTAGAAATCGACCATCGAGCAATGATAATCATTGGGTCTTCAGATATTGATCAATTATGGGCCTTCGAGGTGTTCTTGTTATTGGGGTATATTTGAATTTAATAAGTATAGTAGCATCTTTGGGTATAAAAGTTGGGGCAGCTTGCTGAAGCGTGGAATGACCTAATATGGTTAGGGCGGTTAACGATCCAATTTTGAGCTGAGCTGGGGTCGATTCAAAACCGGATTGAAAAAAATTCGATCCAAAATTTTGGTTTGTTGCTTGACTCGTTTATTTTGATCTGATCTCGATCCGAGCTAAAATTTGAATAAATTTTCGAGCGATTAACCATCTTCGAGCTAAATTGACTAAATTTACAACCTTAATATCACTAGGGTCCTTAACAATCCAATTTTGAGCTGAACTGAGGTCCGCTTGAAATCAGCTCGAAAAAAATTCAATCCAAAATTTTGGCTCAAAACTCGGCTCGTTTATTTCGATCTTATCTTAATCTGAGCTGAAATTCGAATCAATTGTCGAGTGATTAACGATCTTTGAGCTAAATTCACAGACCTAGATATGGTGATAATCACAGTCATGTTCCTTTGGGATACAATGACAAGTTTCGGAGATTTTTTTCTTGGTCTAGTGAATGTACTCCTTTCTAGTAGGCATGTGAGTTCGCCTCATGAACTCTTTGCCAGCCGGTATATGCATCGAACTCAATAGGGCGAGTCCCCATGAACTCAATTGGCGAGTCCATCTCCAGCTTTGGATCTAGTTGACAGTCCATCTCTAGCTTTGGATCCAGTTGGCAAGTTCGTCTCTCCGTGTTCCTTTTGGGTTAAATTGCCTTTAGGGTGTTCATATAAATAGTTAAGAATAAGATATATCAGTTCATAAGAATTTTGAAGTATGTAAAATTCCTATTTTTTTATGCTTTAACATTTATCAATATCTGGAAGATTAAAATGAATCAGCATGAGAACAGGCATATCTACCCTCTCTCTCTCTCTCTCTCTCTCTCTCTCTCTCTCAGATTTAAGTTCTTATTTTGCCTATATCCATTTTATTTCGCAGGCGAAGCAGTTGGGGTTTCTGTTTCATCAAACCTCGAGGATGCTATTGTTTATGAAGTAGACTATTGCGCATTTACGCACTTACAAAGGCAGGTATTTTCCGAACCTTCAATGGCTGTTGCTGCAGGAGGCTTCAAGTTGGTAAAAAGCAGTCAAGCCGGTCTCCTATATATTTGATGAATTTACCATATCTATCCATTTGAATCGAGATTGGCTCTTGAATTCCAATATTTTCCAGGTATCTTCATCCTGCCATAAATGGTTTTCTGCAGTGATTATTGCATTCTTATTAATATTTAGATGTAATAAAAATCCTGTACTATTAAACCTTGATACTTTCCACCTTGCTCCCATTCTCATTTAGGAAGGTGGTTGTTTGTGGCTTTGATTGTATATTTAATAGAAATAATCATCCAGGCAAGGAATTTGTAAAAGAAACTAGATCATCAGATTTATTGGAGTTTGCATCATGGTTGCTGCGTTTTTTTCTTAGTAAATTTTTTTATATAGCTTCTGTAGCTGCTGCATTAAAATGCAAGCTCGAGCCCTGCAACATGAATTTGTCAAAAGGCCGACTAGCAATGCTTCAACGTTTAGGACAAATTTTGTTTTGTTAAATTTAAACTTTAGCCAAATATTTCTTTTTTTATTAAAATGCCAGGTTGATGAGCTTCTTAGAAGCCAGCTGCTTAAGCTTTGCCAGTTCAGAGGTTTTAAAAAAACTCAAACATTTATTGTTTTGTAGATTGTCCTACAATTGACTCTTCATTTACATGCAATGTGGCAATTATATAATAATTTTGTAACATCTATAGGTGCTTATTGGTAGCTTAAAATAATAAAAAAAAACATTTAAGAAATAGTTATTTATGACTTATTATTTTATAGAATTATTATTTAGTTGGACATCATTATAAAACAACATTGATTTTAAACCTTAAAAAAAACATTTAAATGCTTACAAATGTTGTCATTTCATTTCTTTTATGTAGAAAAGGCTTAAATAAATATACAATTATTATTTATTTCTCTAGAATTAAATGACCTCTGATTTGTAAACTAAAGAAAATGGACTGATTGGTGAGCATCTGTATGTTTATCGAGCTTGAGAGTTAATCTCTTAAGGCTTGCTCATGAGCTTTTAAATATGTCAAACTAAAGCTTACTGGACTCAAAATGGATCAAGCTGCAAGTACTTGTATTTTCTACTGTACCAAATGTACTTCTGTTTCAAAGCAGTTTGGGTGAAAATTGTTCTTCCGGGTCTGATGATGGGTGTTGTTATGGCAATTTGATTCAACTCCAGCTGTTTAAAATATAGATTGTTTTTCTTAGTTGGAAGACAACTAGTCCAACTTGTTTATATTGAAAATCTTATAAAACATAAATCTTGCCTTTTATTTTGGATTATATGCAAACTAATGTACCTCTTAAAATATTGTTATTTCAAAAACTGCCTGTTTTTAATTTGAAATTTGCAGCATGTTTTCATTTTTTTATTAATGTTTTCATATCAATCTAATTCAAATGTTTGTTGCTAAATCTAATGCAATTTTGAGTTCATTAATATTTTTTTACTTTTTGGCTAAAATTATGCAATGGATTCTCTTGTACTTTTAATATTCCTTTGCCTTTGAGATCATCAATCTTATAGAAAGTTGAAGGCAATTTTTTTTTTTTTAAGAAACTTGGTAGTTTTTATTTAAATAGCATATAAACAAATTTCTTCTACATTTAAGGGGTGAATTATAAATTAAAGGGGCATGGGGCACCAACACCTCCCATCCACTCATTTTAGTTTTATTTTTATTATTTTATGATATATATGTTCTTATCTACTTTGATTCCTTTAAGACACTACACATATTATTAACTTATCTAAATGGTCTTGACATGTTTGGAGAGTTTTTTAATAAACTATTTTTAATGCAATGCTTCCTTAAAAAAAAAATTATTATTCCTAAGTCATGTATTGAATGTTTGTTCTTGGATTTTTACATAAAATTTGCAAATATTTTTCATGCAATGTGTTAAATGCATTGACATATGACACATTTTTAAATTTATACATGTTATGATTCATGTCATGATTTTTTTGACAAGTTTTACGCTGGCTGTCAATAAAAAAAATTTTGCAACCTTAATTTTCATTGATGAAACATTTTTACACAATATTTTTGTTTGAAAAATTATAATTCTTTTTTATCATAATGTGTTTTAAAATCATTTTGCTAAACTTACCATATTAACACCTTCCATCCTTTTAATGCTACCCATCTTTCATTACATTGTATGAAAGTGTATTATGTAATTATGAAAAGTTACACTTAATTTTTTAATTAATGATGATATTATTGGCATTTTTTGTTAGTTCACTTCCATGCAATGTTATATTTAATTTGATTGAGATATGCCATAAATTATATTCAGTGCATGATACTTGGGTCTTTGTGATTTAATTATTGAAGATAATGTTCATAACTACAAAATAATGTACCAACATTAGATGATCTTGATTCATAAAAATAATTAGTTTTTGGTGTTTATAAAGTTTGTTACATGTAATCTTCTATTAATTCCACTGTGCTCTTAAGTTCCTCTATTTTTCATCCTTTTTTAGGTTAGTTTCATGTGATTGCAATTGATTTTGAGTAATGCTTTATCTAAAAATAAAATTGAATCAACTTCCACCTCTTATCAGTCATCATCAACAAAAAAAATTCTTTCTCATCTTATTTGCAAGACATAATTTCATTTATTCATAATCCACTACTTTATTAGCTGATCTTCAAAAAAATTTTTGTCTTGTACAGGTATCTAATTGAAATATAAATTATATTTAAAGTTTCTTGAATCTTATTTTTCATGTGAAGTTCTAATAAGTTTATGAAATTTATATGAATTTTTTGTAGTCTAAATAGGTGATGTGCAATCTTAAAAAACTTTCATGAGTTTACTTTGAACCTACCTCTGGTGGAAGAATTTTTGTTGGTGTGATGATTTGTTAATGTGTCCACCACATATCTTGAAAGAGCTTTATCTAAATGAGTGGATGCATCAAATAATAAATAATATACTACATTGAGAGGTAGGAACATTACTTTAAAATGGATCAATAATATTCAAATGAGGAAAACCTTAAAGCTTTATGGGTCTACGTAAACCAAAGAATTTTTCCTATCTTACGAGTGTAAGATAAGGTTTATTTTATTCTGGGGTCTGGTATCCCTATAAGTGCAAGCTCCCATGGGAGCATGAAAGAGATTGAGTTACGTGCAATGAGAAAAAAAAAACAAGGAATTTTTTTATGGCAATCATGGAATAAAACAACTACAGGAAAGGAGAGAACTTTCAACCAAATAAATATCCCTTCGCAATACAACCACTTCTCTCCGTACAACAACAATCGCTCTACAATTTCTCTCTTCCACAGACTCAAAGTCTCTCTTACACAACTCCTGTCAAAGCTCATAGAAAAAGAGCATCTAAGAGCTTTTTCTCTCAAAGATAAGGAAGAAAAATCCTAGGAATAAAGGTGGAGACTCTTTTATTCATCTTGGCTGCCTCTCCATGTCTCTGAATGTATCTAGATCATGTTGTAGCTTCGTCCTTGAAATCCCATTTCAAAATTGTGCATGAAATACTTTACAAAGTTGATACGAGACTCGTGAGAACATGACCATGCCCGCATTTGGCGTAACAATGCTGATGCTAGTGTAGCCACTTGAAATATTAGCATAGTTATTACGACAATCTAGAAAGGACGGCTTAATTACGTCGCATATAGGTGTGTATGCTAGTTCAACTGCACGGAATCTAGCATTTTATCGCTTTGTGATGTGCTTTTGACCCCTGTAACCTATAAAATACCACAAAGAGCCTTTCATAATCATAAAATTGTGATGAGTATGGAAGAAAATGTAGAATTTAAAATAGGAAAAATATGTAATTTTGCCTAATATTAGTAGATCTACCACATTCTCAAGGTTAAGTGAACCAAAATATGGTTGTGTGAGCCTATGTTGTTCTTTAATGCTTATTGATGACTCACTTTTTGGAGAGCGTGTTGGCAGATCCAATCACCTCCGTAGTAGTTTTTCATCATCAAAATCTGAAAGCATGTGGAAGGAAATCGACACTGGTTGTTCCCCTCTCGAGGGAAAACTCTTCATGATAGTTCCAGACAAAAGAAGAGCAAGCAGGACATCTGCCTCAACAGGCTTTGAGCCTCCAATCTCCATCTTTTAATGAATCCACCCAAAATGACTTTCATCACAATTAGTCCAAAAATTTTCTTAAAATGCACTGGATAAAGAATTCTACGAATCATAAACAAGCCAACCCATACACCTATTTATAACTAAAAGTGCCGACCCTTGTGCTCTATCATCTCTTACGAAATTACGAAACATAGTAAAAAATAAAAATATAATTCTAAGAAATTCTTATTCTCTCATTCTCCTCGTAGTTTATAGATTTAAGAGACAAGATAATTAAGGAACTAAATATGTATAGAAATAATGGTCTTATGGAGGTCTAATTAAACTAACTAGAGCATGAGAAAAGATGGACACTAGTTTGTGGTGACCGAACAAGTTCGATCGACCAATTGAATCAGGTGACCTTCTATGAGCCGTGACATCATTATAAAAGGGACGATTGTACAAAAAGCAAATGAAATTTAACATCAAGCACCCAAGCCAACACGAACAAGATAGAATGGGCGATTGGATAAAAGACAATCAAACCTCAATATCAGGCAGCCGAGGCCACCCTTCCTCCCCCACAATTATAAGTCTCAAATTTCTTGTGCAAGATCAACCGACAGGTTAGGGCTTCCCAAAAAAATTAGTCAATCAAACACGAACGCCCAATAACAAGAAGATGAAATTAAGTCTCATTACCATGCACCTCAATGCTAGATTAGGGAAACTCGAGAAAAATTAGAAGGGACAACTGTCGACTTTCTATGAGGAGTATGAATTATGTGGCTTATGGGCATCAATAATTGCGTAGGGTCTCACTAGAGAATCCCTATGATGTGAATTCTATTTATTTGAAATAGTGTATCGTTTCCCCTAAAAAAAAGGTTTGACTCTATAAATAAGATATACTATACACCATAAAGGGGATCCCTTATTTGAGTTTTATAAAAAAATCTTAATAGATATTCAGGACTTGTCTTTTTTCTCAGTCTCTCTCTCTCTCTCTCTCTCTCTCTCTCTCTCTCTCTCTCTCTTCTTCAGCATATACATTATATTCCCCGGTGTGATTATGAGACAAATCTGGGTTCAATAAATGTAAACCTTGATTTATGAGAGCAAGTTAATTATAGGTTATTGCTCTTGTAATCTAATATAATTTTGCCTTAAGAAAAATATGTATATTCATTATAATTAGATGTGAGATAGAATAAGATTTTTATTATAATTTTAATCAGAGGCTATACTCAAATTTTATAGTTATAAAAGAATGCAACTTTTTTTTTGAAAGAGTGTATCTTATTTAAATGAATATACTTTCCCAAATATTATCAATGCATTTGGAGCATTGATTTTGGTGCTTTTTCATTTTCAAAATTCAATTTTATGCGTTTGACATTGGGCTTTTTCATTGCTTTTTGGTGTGTGTTGTCTACGGAACGGTGCAAGCGAGAACGCAAGGCAGCTAATGTGTTCCACGATAGAGGCTCTAATTTATTTGCAAAATCATGTTGCTAACCCTTAAAAAATTTTCTTATCTCTTCCTTTGTCTTTGATAATACCCTTGATTCTTCTTCTCTCCCCCAACCTCTTTCTCTTCCGCTGCAATTTTAGGGCCAAATCCCAATCCGTATGTTTCAACTACAGTCACCTCTCTTTTTTGTATGTATAATTCCTCCCATTCTCTCTGTCCTTGTGGTTTGGCTTTAGTATTTTATTACATTGTTACTTCTTTTAGCTATGTGTTTTCGATTTACCATTTGGTTGTTTGAGATGTGCATTGGTGGCTTTATTGCTTTGGAAGTTTTAGTGATTTGGTGGTATAACTCCTTTCTTTCTTTGTGCGTCTTGATTTACCTGTTGGTGGTATAAATCCTGTCCTTCTATTGTAAATATTTGGATTTATATGTTACAAAAGTAATTTCAAAACCCTTTTCTTTAATTCATTCTGGAATACTTTTACATGGAGAGTGTTATGAGCACTATTTGTTCTTTTTAAAATATATTCATGAGAATTTGTTTTGAGCTCTAACAGAAATTTCAGTTTAGACGTTAGATCAGAATTTGCTTTTCTAGATTGAAGAAGAGGAAAAGAAAATGCAATCACTGATTTAACATCTATGCGGACACCTTTGGGGAATGATTAATATGCATTTATAATGAATTATGTGATGATGCTTTGTTTTTAGCCATTTATGCGATGTAAGTCAATTTTGGTGACTAACTCTCAAATTTGTTGGGTTTTTGCACATGGGCTTTAAATTGACCCAGTTTTTGGAATTTACATGTGTGAAGCATTTCATTTTTTAAATACTAGGTAGAGAAATGATGGAAAAAAAAAGGGCTCAATTGATCACCAATTGCCACTATTTGCGATAGATACTGCGTGGTATTAGATCATACATGTCAATGTTGCCACAGATACTACATGGTCTTAAAAGCTAAATTGTATATTTAGTGATTTTGGATGGAGCATTCTTTGATAACTTGAGAAATCCATAGTGATCTCAGGTACATGTCATTCTTCAAGGTATTTGTATCTCTACCTTTTCTAACTTTAATACATCAAAAAATTAAAATAATGGTCTAACAAGTTTTTTTAAAAAGTTGCATCGGAGCAATTAACGACGCACATGTTAATGCAAGCATGGGCAATGATGAGAATATCACATATATCAGAAGATGTGGGGTAGCTACATTGAAATATCTTAACATTGTGTGATTTCAACATGTATTTTACATTCGTGATGTCTGGTTGGGAAGAGGGTGCTCATGATAGCAAAATTTCAAAATTTGCAACCTGATGACGTGAATACAAAGATTAGTACATTTTAGACATTAAAAGAATCTTTTCATTTTAGGATATACACTCATGATGCTATTATTCAAAAAAATATTGCATGATCGATTCAGGATATTCATTGGAACTAAGGCTGTGAATTTGGCTCGAAGATCGTTAATTGCTAAAAAATTGATTCGGATTTTGGCTCACATCGATATCATATCAAAATAGACAAGTCGAGCTATAAGCCAAAATTTTAGAATGAAATTTTTTCGAGCCAACCCCAACAGGGCTCGAAATGGGATCAATAACAATCCTACTAATATTAGGGTTGTTAATTTAACGAATTTAGCTTAAAGATCTTTAATCACATGGAAATTGATTCAATTGCTCAAATTGATATCGAATTGAAATAAACAAGCCACGTTACGAGCCAAAATTTTGGATTAAAATTTTTTCAAGCTAATTTTGAGCAGACCGAAACTCAACTCGAAATCAGATTGTTAATACCTTTAATTGCAACGGGGTATCTTGAAGCTATTTCCCAACACGAGGCATCACCTTTGTGATTTTGAGTGCAACAACCAAGGGATTAAAGAGAGAATGAACTCTTCAGTAAAAGATACTCATCATTACAGTGTACCTTCAAGGGAGCATTAAGTATATGGACAATGAAACGAGCCATATTTCGAGATTTGTCGACGTACTTCAAAAAATAGGTCAAGATAGTTGTTGCAACAATATCGCCCCATAATTTTATATAGATGAATCCTTCTCGGGATGATATTGATTTCAAGGTGTTAGATGAAGATCCTACCAGCATGCCTGAGGAAGCATTACAACATTAGGTTGGACATTCATTGCTCGATGAGGACTTCCGTACGAACGAGTACAACACATATGAGGGGGAAGGCGTTCTAGAGATGATCCAATTAGGAGAAAAGATTAGTGATGCATTGGTGAACACATAAAATGTATTTATGTAGCATCACCTATTGATTTCTTATTGATGATTCATATTTATGGTGTAAGTTGGATTTGTGGATGTATATTTTATAAATCTTTGTAGCATTCTATATTGTAATTTTCTTGATGTGTCCTTACTACGTTTTTTTTTATTGTAAGACTTTGTAAATTTTTTTAATGTTTTTGTCGCATATCTTTTTTTTTTTTTTTGTCAAATGAAGCCATAATGTACTATAATAACATGAAACATGAGTTCAATAGAAACAGATACTTCAAGAGTTCTATCCTGTCATTGTGACATGCATTGTGTTGATTACCAATCATAAAGGGAAGATGGTCACGGGAGGACATTTTACTATTGTCCCAGAAACATGAGACCTGAAGATTGTAATAATTTTTATTAGATTGATGACACGATGACATCTCTCCAGAAAGTGATCAGGTCACGAGAGCTGCCACCATGGAGAAGAGTTTATCTTGAAGACTTGATTGTCATGACAGGAAAAAAAAACATCATTCTAAGCTTGCTCTTTATTTTAGTGATACTTGTTATTGCAGTTATATGCATGAAATTACTGGTCACTTTCTTACGCATTATAGTATTATGCACTACATTGAAGTTTTTTGTGTAGCAGGACTTCTTTCTGTTATTCTATTGTGATTATTCTGAAAATTGCAATTATTTGGATGTATTACATTTATTAGGGCAAAACAGTCTTTTTCATTAGAAATAGTTGCAACATAGCAAATTTCTTAAAAAAAACTCGTGTTCTCCATCAGCAGCTTTCTGATAGCTCTTGAGAAGTTGCTTCTTCAACCTGCTACTTGGAAAAATATCAGCTGCCCCAAACGCACCATGTCTTATTAAAAAGATTACCCAATCTAAATGAATGTATATTATCCCCTCTTTTTTTCATCTCATAAAAAATTAAAGATATAAAATTTTACCTATACATATAATTCACCCATTTTTAATACCCATTCAAACTTAATTAGAACAAATTAAAATAATTATACAATAAAATAGCCTATAAGACATATTCAACTATATATATATATATATATATATATATATATATATATATATATATATATATATATATATATATATATATATATATATATATATATAT
>NEWO01000206.1:908860-940042 GCA_003013225.1 Phalaenopsis aphrodite
AAAAAAAAACATAAAAGAAATGATATTTTTTATAAGAAAAAAATAAGTATTTAATAAAAATTTTGATTCTTTAAAAGAAAGTTTTAGTGAATTATGTCTCTGAGTCCCATAAATTGTCAGTTATTGTATCATTATTTCAATTTTTTGTTTTCCCAAAAAATAGTATTTAATATGTATACATCAAATATGTAAGCACGGATCTCAAAACACTCGAACGATCGTGACGACGACGGACAATCGAGGCGCCTTATAGTCTTACAATCAACCGCATGATCAAGAATCGACCGACATAACTATAACAAAAGATCTGAACGACAGACCACACATTTAGTACCGACCGACCAAAGCACAAGCGGGAACCTTTGATAGTGGCCAATCGACCAACCCACTTTTATCGCAGTGGATGAGATCGTCACTCGACCGAACGCCTCGACCGACTGACACAAGGCACGTTCGCCACTCAACCGATCACTTGAGTTGGCCGAATTTAAGCAAATCAAACAAAAAATTACCGCCACATTAGAATTCAAATTATAATACATATATTGTATAAAATATATAATAATTCATTCAAACAACAAATGAATTAAGAAAAGTTTCCATGACTGTCACCTCCTTTTTGTAATTGTATAAAACACTCTTCTATTAATAAGAGGCAAAAAAACGAACAAAGGGACATATTCTAGTTTTTTCTCGACAGTGAATTATGGGCTTATCCTACTCTCTCTTCTTCTCCGTCTATATCTAACTCTTAGGGCATGTTCATAAAAGGGCAATTCATAATTCAACATCCTAAAGGTGGTGTGTGGAGTGTGGACATGTTGCAGACAAGAAGTTGAAAAGACTACAATGGAGAAACTTCCCAAAGAGAGATTGCACACATGTAGCCTAATAGAGATGTCGGGCAACCATACACCCATGCAAATGCCCAAGGCCTACGAGCTCAAATGACCCTCATATGGAGCAATTCGAAGTCCTACGGGCAATGATCACCTAAAGGAACGATCAGACGCCTCGTTTGGAAGTGAGACCTCATGGGGCTCACCCACAAAGGCCCCAAGTAGAGAACCCGTAATCCAAACGACCAGGTCAGCAACCCCCAGACAGATGGACAGTGTGAGTCCCAACACACTGACCTAGGTGCATCTGCACAGACAAAAGGAAATGGAAAGAGCAGATGCAAGTATCTATCCGACCAATAACAGGAGGGGCTTTTACTTGCCAAATCAAAGAGGCGGTAACCTCACCCAAGCTGTGGATACCCAGCCTAGATTCTTACAAAGAGAGGACCAACTTGATTGACCATGTAACAAAGTTCAAGTCATCAGTCAGTCTGCTTCAGATCAATGATTCCATAATGTGTCGCCTCTTCTTAACCACCCTGAATGAGTCAGCCCTTATGTGGTTCAATGGTGTGCCGACCGAAAATGTCCCAAATTACTACGAGTTTAAAAGACTCATTGTTTTGCGCTTCTCAAACTTATAGAAGCTGAGAAAAAGCTTGGACACCCTACATGACCTCAAAGAGGGAGCAAACAAAAGCATGCCAGCATATATCACCCATTTTGAGAATGAGATGTTGGAAGTTAGAGATTAGAAACCTGATATAGTCGAAACAACTCTAAAACAAGGAGTCGTAAGGAAGAGATTCAAGTGTGATATAAACCTATTACTTTTACTGTGGTATTGGGGATGACAAACGAGCACATACTCGCCAAGGAAGACCTTTAGAGCTGCCCAATACGTAAGCTAGAGTCATTCGATCATTCCACAAAGAAGCGAAAAGAATGGTGAGGACCGCAGAGGCCGAAGGACAGTTAGTCCTTTGTCAGTCACCAAAATAGTATTTCTCAGACCTGAGATCAAAGGGAAAATAACTGAGGGCGCAATGACTAGAAGCGACACCCTAATTAAAGTTCGGCCCAATATCACGAGCAACCACATGTTTTATAGGAAATACGGGGTTTGACACCCCTCAATGTGTGAATGAAAAAATTAGTCCATACCATCAATAATGAAGACTATTTCAAACCAGCTTAACCACTGAAGACAGTCCCGACCTTACAAGATCCGAAGAGGCACTGCTACTACCACTGCAAACACGGTCACACACAAAGGAATACCGTCACCACTAAAACCTGATTGAGGAGCTCATACACACTGGAAAGCTCAACAAGTTTATTGTCGTCGATGCACATACATAGTGGAAGGGCAAATCTACAGTGGGAGAACCCTTAAATGGACCTATTCAGACGAATGAGGTACACATCATAGGAAGAAAATTTTGATATGGTGCATTTTTTTAGAGCAAGGTTGGAGCAGAAACAGAGCAAAATAGAGAATTGGAGCCACCCCAACTTTTGAACAAGCGCCATAGAGTAAGTCACTTTTTCATAGTGTCAGTAACTGTTTCAGACAATTATTGCTCAATTTTGGGAGTTTTTAAGCACCATTTGGCACTTGGGAAGGCACCTTTTAACATTTCAAAACTCTTGGAATCTCCAAGAACGTCCAGAGGTCATAGATAGGAGTAGGAAACTTAGATTTCTACCTTTTCTGGAGAGATTGGTGAATGATTTTGAGAGATATCTATAAGTAATTGTATGAGCATTGAGTGGATCAGTAGGAGACTTTGTTTGGGGGATTTTCTTCTTTCTTTTAGAGGAAAAATCTAAGTATTGTGTTCTTCATTATCTTATAATTGTTGTAAACACTTTTCTAGTGAATTTGTTTTGATTTAGATGAAGTTTTCTATTATGTTTTCTTTATGCTTTGTAAGTAATTTTTCTTGCTTTTCTCCTTGTGATGAGAATTAATCATGTGTGAGATTAGAATGGTTTGAGGATTTCTTTTATTCCAAAATTGTGATAGCATTTTCACTGATTCTTAATTTACTTTACAAACTGATCACTTATAATGTTAAAATTCATTGTGAAACATAAAGACCTAGGAGGGCTATAATTTTACCTAATTAGTGAGTACCACACTAACCTTACAAGGAGGGGAACCACAATTTAAGGAGAGTACAAATATGTAGGGAGATAACTTCTGATGGGTGTAGAATTTGTGTTTCTAGAGTGACAGACTATTTCCTTTACCAATTTGGTCTAAAGTTGGAACTAAAGGTCATTGGTAGGTCCTGTAGAGACGGCCTAGTGGGTAATCTAGAAGTGGCAGACTAGAATTTATCTAGAACTATCACACAAGCTAGAACTTATTTAGATTAATAAATATTCTTTATGCACTCGGAAGAGGGTAAAGAAACAAGTTTGCTCCTATTTGTCGCAATATACCATTTTAAACTTTAAACATTTGATTCCTACACTGATTATAATCTCATCGCAAGGGGAAAGAGGTTTTAATTATATAAAAACTTTCCAAATTTTAACCAATCTCTTTATATTAGGTTTTTATTTAATTTAGTTAACTTTAATTTTATGGTAAATTAGTAAATTTAAGAAAACCAAAATTTTCAAAAATTCCAAACTAATAATAATAGTAGACCAGAATTTGCCTAAGGAAATTCTTACCTCGCTTCTCTTTGGGAGTGATACTGGGGTTTTAAAAAAAACCCTATATTACTTAAAACAATAAGTATACTTGTGTAATACCCCAAACGTGTAAACTATTTTTTAAATTTCATAATATTTTGATTTTGCACACTAGCTTCTGAATAAAAACTTGATTCAAGAGGGAGCTTTCTCCAATTTTGGTGGAGTTGTTGAAAGTTTAATTATAACCTAACATTGGGAAAGTTTATGTTACTTCACCGTTGTAGCAGTGTTTTCTATTGTTCGGGAATTTTATGCCAATTTCTGTGAAGCCTCTGATGACCAGATTTATGTTCGAGGAAGAAGAGTGAAGTTTACACCTAAGAACATCAATGCACTATACCATTTGATTGATATTTTCAACTGTGATTATTCTTCATTTGAGCCTACTGAACCACATTTGGATTGGGTGATTGCATTTCTGACTGATGAAAGATGAGTTTGGAAGATTAAGAATGATCATAAAATAAACTTTTCTCTCTCAAATTTAAATGCAACCTCCAAGGCATGACACTATTTTTTTTCTTCACAACTTCTTCCTTCAAATCATCTTAGTGAAGTTACCAAGGAGAGAGCAGTTTTGAATTTCTGTATACAACAAATGAAGAATATAAATATTGGATCTTTAGTTTATAAGAATATTTCTTCAAAAGGTGGAATAAATGGAGGGTTAGGTTATTCTGCCCTGATTTTTACTTTATGTAAGCAATCAAGAGTAGGATATGAGAATTAGGAGTAAATATTGCAACCTCTAAAGCCTATCAGAAGATCTATTGTTAGTGCTTACAAGAAGCATTCTGTGTTTGGTTTTGGAGCCAGTTCTTCAAATGCTCCTTCCACTTCTAGAGCTTCTACTTCCAGACCATCTAACTCTAGTACTGCTGCTAAACCTTTAGCCACTCTAGATGAGCTTCAAGTGGTTATCAGGCATTGACGCATGATATTGCTGATCTCCAAGGTAAAGTGATTGATTTTAATTATAAGGTTGATCATGTTCAGGGATATTTGAAACTCAAACATGATTATGATGTGAGTTTCAATACATCTTTGAGGAAATTTCTGTGAGGTGATCACGATGTTCAGTTTCCATCAAATCCTCCATTTCCAAACTATCACTAAGAGGACTATATGGAAGAAGAGGAGGAGACTAAGGATGAGACTGACAAAGATGATGGAGAGGATTAGTATTGTTGTTTTATTTATTGTTTGTTTTTGTTAGATGTATTTAATTATGTTGTTAAATGTTTTGAACTATTAGGTGTAGTAATTGTTGTTGTGGATTTGTTTCGATTTATACTTATCACTGTTTGTTGCTTATACTGCTTATTTTTTGTTTTACTGCACTACTGATTGTTCTACTGATACTACTATTGTTATGTATGTTTGTTATGCTTAGAAAACTCCTATACCTAGCAATTTCTTTTTATATACATGTTAATTAATGTTTTACTATTGTTGCAAATCTGTTTTTAATAACTGCATATTTCATTTTAAACCTTTATGGAAAATCATTTTTTTTTTAAATTTTCTTCCTGCTTCTATATTTTCTGTTTTTAATGTTTTAACCTGTTAAAAAAAATTTAAGTTTGGGGGAGGGAGAAAAAATTTTGGAAAAAAAACAAACAAACATAATTTTATTTGTTATTAAGAAACTATATTCAAAGAAAATATATTTTTAGAAGTAATAGGGATATGTGGTGCTATTTTTAGAGAACTATATTTTTTTATTCTATAAATGTTGTGGTAGACTTAATTAAATTTTTTGTTATAAAAGTTAATTCTAAGTATTAAGATATTATGTAAAAGAGAATGGGGATATGATTTTACTATTTAATGTAAAAAAAGTTGTATTTTTGAAATACAGAGGATCTTTGATCGATACTTTAAAGAATTGAGATTATATGAAAAATCATTTTTGAAAAGTATTACAAATTATCGAAGTAAAGAAATGTGATGAGTTTTTAACTTTAAGAGAAGGATAGTGAATGTCAAAATCATTAAAGGCTTATTTAAATATAGTAATCCTCACTGAAAAAAAAAAAGATTGAAAATGTCTTGAAAGTAAAAAAGAAAAGAAAAAGAAAAAAAAGACAAAGACAAAGAAAGAAAAGAAAAGTATATGTGAAAGTGAGGAGAAGCTTAAAGGGATGCCTAATTAAAAATTAGTTTCATTTGAATTATTATAAAGAAAGAGACTTTATTATAGTTATGAGCTTTTATTTTCTTACAGTATTAGTTTACCTTTATTAGTAAAGTTTTCTCAACTTCTAGCTGTTGTTTTTCTGAGGCTCCTATGTTTTTCAAATTACAATTAATTTTTGAAATGGATAGAAAATTGGAATTCTTAGAATTGATTATAAAATATTCCTTTGTCTTATTTCTAGCATGAATTATTAAGGTTTTCTTAAAGTCATAACTAACACATTTATAGGACAAAATTATAAAGATCTTTAATGAAACACGCTACCACATGTTAACATATTTTTTAAAAGAAATGAGTTATATGAGGACAAGTAACAATTAAGTTTGGGGAATTTTGACATGCCTAAAATATGTTACTTTTATTTGCACATTTATTACCTATTTTTTATGATATTGCGCTTTAATGAAAGATATTTTTGATGTTTTTAGTTTTATGTACACTAAATGGAGCAAATGGAATGAAAATAGGGCAATTTGGAGTCAAAAGAAGTAAAAAGACCAATGTTGATATGGCGCCGGAATTTGGCGCCTAGGTGTTAGAGGCGGTTATCTAGAAGATTCAATGAACGTGGATGAATTTTAAAATGGTGCTTGAAGAAACTCTTGCGGATTTTGGGAGCTCTATTTAATGAGACTTCTGGAGATTCAAAGAGGAGTTGTTTTAAAGAGATGGAAGAGATATTTTAGAGAGAAGGGGAGTCTCCTTAGAGAGTAGAAAGTGTTGGAGGTTTTTGTAGATTTGGAGGAGAAGAAGAGAAGTGAGAGATATCTTCTTCACTATAGTTCTAGGTGAGATTAGAGTAAAATTATAAGGAGTGAGAGAGTGATTCAAAGGAACTAGAAAGATTGCTTGGGAAGGAGTTTAAGATAAGTTGTGTACTTTGTTTATTTTACTTAGTCTTGTTTTGTAAAATTATATTTATTTATAAATCCATGTGTTTTCGTTTCTTCCCTATGAGATTTGAGTAGTTTCCTTGATCTTTCTCCCTGCAATGAGAAATAATTATGTGTAGGAATGAAGTTCCATAGAGATTCTTTTAATTCCATAAATTGTGATGATTCTAACTTGATGCTTAATTTACTTATCGATATGACCCATTAATTTATTAAAATCTGTTGTGAAACATAGTGGCCTCATAAAAACTATGCTTCCACAATAAAGTAAGAATCACATTTAGTCTCAAGGATGAGAATGTAGTCCGTGGGGTTAAGTGCAAATAAATAGGGAAATAAGTTTTGATGGCCGTAGAATTGGAGATTTTAGGGTAACAAACTAAATTCCCCAATTTGATCCAGATGTTTAGAAACTAAAGCGAGATTGTTAGCCTTCAGGTGAAAGATAAGTGGGAACTCTAGAGTGAGAGCTAGTATCTTCTCAGCCTAATCAGGGGTTTAGGAAACTAAATTATGGATTAACCAATGTTCATTATGCACTCGAGAGAGGGTAAAGAATAAATATGCTCCTATTTGAGACAGTACATTAATTATATTTAAAATTATTTTATTCCTACACTGGTTATAAACTCATTGCAAGGATAAAGATGTTTTATACAATTTGAACTCTTCTATACATTGTTAGTTTAGATTTGCTTAAGTGGTAACTTTACATTTTAGTTTTTTTGCATTATTTTGTGTTTAAATTTCTAAATTTTCTTAGCATACTTAGCATTCCTTTTAATTCATTAGGATTGGGTAATGCAAAATTTTTTTTTATCATTTTCTATATAATTAAACTATAGTTTAAAGAAGATTTTACTAAAGTAATCCTATAAATATTTTGTCTATCTCTATGGGATTGATACTTAGAACTTCATTAGAGCTTTATATTACTTGAAACGATACGTATGCTTGCGTAGTACCCCTAGTGTGTAAAACAATTTATCAACTTAATATAATATTTAATTTTGCACACTAGCCGCTAAAAGTATAAATTAGGTCAAGTTTTTTGCCATCTTTTGGAAGTTAAATTATCACATAATTGGGAGTCGGGTAATAATTGAGATAACTAATGCTACCATTTTCTACAAGTAGAGTCTTTTATTTTTCTTTATGATGTATTTGATAGACTTCTAGGATCAAGTTTGTAACAAAAATAAGGTATAAGCATGAGTTCTGAGGCGTTTGTTGTGCAAACCACGTGACTGGGACCAGGAGCAGTGACTCATGTTCATCCCAGTGATACCTTCATGTTCTTATGATTCTGATTTGCTTACGCTTTTTCTATTTTCTGATGAAAAATATTATCTAGGCTCTCCTAAGGACCCTAAAATTCTATACGTTCTACAAAATCTTAATAATAAAAAATTAAGATTAATTAAACTTTAGGGTTAAAATATTTTGGATTTTTCAAAACCCGCACTTTACTTTTCTGCATGACCTTCGAACCGGATTTAAAATGGTTTGCATTCATGGCTATATACCCAAACATGTTTAAAAGGTCTTTCACGCCATAGGATTGTGGTAGAAAACTTCATCATGTGCATATTCTTGAGGACAAATCCTTGCGCTTCTCTATACCTGACTTAGCCAACATAAATTTTTAACTGGGAGGCTGTCTAGTATAACTAGGGTGTTAGAGGCATCTTTAACCTAGATGGGGTATAAGTTTTTTTGTGTGGAGCATTTCTAGCTTTGTATTTTAACATTCTTTTATCTTCTTTCCAGCAGCAGCTATGCCTTTTTTTCTTGGCGAGCGAAAACCCCATTTCTTTGAGCTCTACCTGTTTAAGTTCATAGAAACTAGAGTTTCCTTCGTTGACTTTAAGGCTATGGAGACTTCCTTGGACAAAGAAATTCATAGATTGTTGAGAAGGAGCATTCGGTTGTGTTAGGTTGACTACATTCGCAACCAAGTAGACATAAGGTCTACATAGCTTGGGATGACAGATCTGTGTTCTTCTGACCTTGTAACCTCTATCTTTTTAGGGAATCTTTTCCTTCTTGTTGATACCTCTCTTGAGCCCTGTCGATTCCTTTGACAAATCATTGTTATAGTCTCGTGGGCCCCGCATGCCTAGGCGTCGCCGCCCATAGAGGTTACGGTGATTCACCCTCTATCCATTGGCCCTATATAGATGTAAAAAAAAATCAATTTTTTTTCCTTGAGATGCTTTAAATCCATTGGTTCCCTAAAAAACCGAATTTCATGAAATTTTGTAAGTAAGCCCCGTTTTATTGCAAGTTTTCTTGAGTATCCCACAATATGTAATTAACAAAAGGAATATTTTCTTTTGGGAACCACGAACAAGTATTTATACTTGATTTTTTGATTTTGGGTTGCTTTCATAAGGTTTTCTTCGCAGATATGTCTCCAAGATATTTTTGATCCGATCTAGTTTTGAATGTATGCTTTGGGGCTATCCACGCGAAGTTCTCTTTACGAAAGTTCTCCACGTTTTTTCTCTTGTTTGCCTATTGTCTGTCGTATATCCCTCATTTTAGTTCCACTCCTCTTTAGATCATTCATTTTGTCTGAGAGAGAGATTTACTCAAACAAGAGAATAATACGATGATTATAACTCGATAAGATAGTGACTCCTTGGAAATAAAAAGACAGAAAAAGAAGAAAAATAGTCCTTTATTGGATCAATGACACCCTATATATGGGTTTCAGGGATATGTAGTACTATTACATATTTATCATGTTTTAATAGGGATATTACAAGTTATTATTACACATTTTCATACTTGTAATTGACTCTAGGGCCCTTTCATATTCATAACTGACATTCGCACAATTTTATATTCATAACTACTTGAAGAGAGACATTTAATGACTCGTTAATCTTGTCATTCGTTGGTTGAAAGTCTTTAATCGGCCAACATACATTCAGTCGGCTGAAAGGTCATCGACCAAACTTCTCAATGGAATCCTGAGTAAAGACCCTACTGTTGTTAGGGTGAACTTGTGTCGTTAGGCAGAGGGTGTATCCCCCTAATCTGACAAACAAATCTCTTTGGGCAAGGAGCTTTCTAAGAGGATAAGAAAAGTGTTTCGTTGGGTGCCTTTTGACCATCTTTATGAAGATTTCCGAAATCAACAGACAGAGTTGGCCATGAACGACTACCCATCAGATTAAACGCCTCTATTCATTCGTTCGGTTGTGCCTCCGCTCTATTCTCTGAGCTTCCACCAGAGGAAACGACGCTTGACATTTATGTCTTTCACTATCCCGACACACTATCATTTGGTACTCATTAAGAGAGACTCATTAAATTTCCTCGAGATTTATGTGATCATATTTTTGATATACCATATCATACTAATTCTGAATGCCAAAAAATTTTACACTTTGTATAAATAATTTATGTCAACATATTTTCTCTCTTCAAATTATCTAAATAATTAGAGATAGTTATCCAATCTAACAAAAAAATTATGTAGATATCCAAAGTACCAAAAATAGGCCTTCAAAAAAGTTGGTTTTTCTTTAAGATTTCTTAAACTTAAATTTCTTATGCCCAAAAAGAAAAAAAAAAGATGATTTGTTTGTATAAAATTTTCCGTATCTGTTTGTTTGTTTTTCCTTTTTTTTTCAAACCGGCTGGGAAGAAGTCTTCACTCTGCAAATCTTATAAAAGCAAATTAAAAACTCATTCCCAAAGTCAAGAGAAATCCATACCATCCAATGGCGATAAACGACTCTTCTTCTTCTCCCCCTCCGGCGAAACTTGTCACTAACGGCAAACCCGACCGCCGGCCGGAAGCCTTCGAAGGAAATGTGACTTCCTTCGTTGTCCTGTCCTCCATTGTAGCGGCCTTCGGAGGTATCCTCTTCGGCTACGACATCGGAATATCGGGTACTCCCAACATCTCAGCGAGTTTAATTTGTCTTATTATCTTCTTCAATTGAATCCGATTGACGAGTTTTGACAGGCGGAGTGACGGCGACGGCCTCATTTCTGAAACGGTTCTTCCCCCATGTGTATCATCAGATGCAGACGGACAAGCACATCAGCAATTACTGCAAATTCAATAGCGAGATTCTGACGACTTTCACGTCCTCGCTCTACATCGCCGGTCTATTGGCATCCCTATTTGCCTCGCGGATTACTGAGAGATACGGCCGCCGGGCGTCGATGCTCGCCGGAGGTGCCCTGTTTCTGGTCGGTTCGGCTGTCGGAGGAGCTGCGATGAATGTGCAGATGCTTATCTTGGCACGGATTTTGCTTGGATCTGGCATCGGTTTCACCAATCAGGTCAGTGAACTGTTCTAACTTGTGCAGCCGATTTTGTTTTATTTATCGGCTTTTAAATCAATATATATATATATATATATATATATATATATATATATAATCCTTGGAAGTAATCAGTAGATTATTGATAAATGAATTTAGCAAAGAATTTATCATAAATCCACGTACACAAAAAAACCTGAAATTTATATATTACACTTCAATAAACTGAATTTTATCCGCTCTGTTTGTTTTTCTTCGTGTTTTATCTTCTTCATGATGTAAATCCGTATTTATTTAATTCGAGTCATAGTCGGATTTATGAGTGTGGCTTTAAAATTTTTCTCGGTCGAAATGAATTTGATAAATTTGAATTTAATAAATCCTGTTTGACATAAATGGGTGATGCACCCAAACACAGCCCTAATGTGCTGGTTGGGAATTTAGTCTTCAATTAAGAGGTTTAAGATTCAAGCTGATGTGGGTATATTTATAATTTCATTTTGCTTAATTGTTCTAGATAAATAGATTAAAAGATTCATTTTTTATATTTGGTAAATCCGGAAGACATGGCATCTTGGTCTATTCTTCAGCTGACCGCATGAAAATCTTATGGATTAGGATTTCTTTTTTCTCTAGGCTGAGGCGCTAGCAAAGAAGAAAAAAGAGTATCACTCAATTCATATATATATATATATATATATATATATAAGATGATCAGTGAAGGTGCCTAACTAGTAGAGGACCGCCCTTACTACCGACAAACTACCTAGAGAGGGATTCGAACCTGTGACCTAAGGGAACTTACGACGTTCGAAGAGGCTGCTCTACCAACAGGACACGGCTGGCGGGACACTCAATATATGTATGACACATACTAAGGGATTGTTTGGTTGCGAGTAGGATTTAGTTTAAATAGAGTTTTTTAAATCTTATAAATCTGAATTTATGAAATAATGAAATGGTTGTCCTGAAAAAAGGTGTTTGGTCTGCTAATAAGTAAATCCATATAAATTTGGAGAAAGACAACCCTAATAAGATTTAACATCCCCCAAGCTTTAATTTCTCCAAATCCCATAAATCCCTCATCCAATGTAATTTATTAAATCCCGGATTTAAGGCAAAATGGGGAAAACAATAGAATTTAATAATCTTTAGGATTTACTTATGCATATTTTGTCGTTTCACATGACTTAGCTTAAATCCGATATAAATCCTTCGTAAAAATGTAGAACCTCTTCGTTAAGAGATAAAAGTTTGAGTCAGTAACTGAAGACGAAGATGACTTCATTTCTTTATCTAATACTCGAACATTAACTTTTTTAATATTAATATCATCCAAAATTTTCATATCATATTAAAAATATTATAATTTTAATTTCTAAAACTATATGTATGTATAGATAAGTGCAAGGGAAATAAGAAGTAGTTATGGGTATCAATGCTGTTTAGTTGAAGAATTTTCATATGCACTACTAAGCATACACATAAAAAGTATTTTTTTTAATTATTATTATTAATATTAGTATATGATAGAGAAATTAAGATTTTATAGAAATAAATATAAAAATTAAAATAGTAAAAATTTCATGATATATAGCAAATCTCTCTTGGTGGTATTTACAACTTTATTATTTATTTTTTTTTAATTGCCAAAAATGCCAGAATACTAAAACAGAGATTTTTGTCCCCGCCAAAAATTCAGTGAGCGCAAACTCATTTGATTGCTTTTTACATGTAAAGTATGTTTTAAATTTTGTAATATTTTGTTTATTTATTTTAAATGATAAAATGATTTTTTTTTTAATTTTTTTTGGAAAAAAATGATGTAATTCAAGAATGTGAATCAAAGCATATTCACATTTTTATTGTTGGTTATAGTGCTATTATGATTTGATTTAGAAGGATATTTTTATTACTTGAATTAATTTACATTCTTATAGTAACATAAAGGCTTTCAAAATTGTTTGCAAATAAAAAAAAAAACAAATCAAAGAATGGATGAGATGAGAGGTAGGCTACATCAATAGGTTTTCTAGGGTTTTTACCATATACTACTTGAAATTTTTGTACTTTAAAAATAAGATTATTATATGCAAATTCAAAGGTTAGTAGATACAAGCTTTAATTTTCTAATCTTTTCCTATGCGACGCCTCAATAGATTTCCTAAAGTTTGATTAACTAGCTCATATTGATCATTAGTTTGAGAATGAAAGACAATTGCAATTTTTAATTTAGTGCCTAATAACTTCAACTGTGTCTTTCAAAAATTAAAAAAAAAAAATTAAACATCAAAGTCAAACATAGTGGTTGAAGGTAGGATGTAAACATAAAATTTCTTTAATGAAAAATTTTGCAATGCGGGGGGCATCATTTGTTTTTGAACAATGTAGGGAAATGATTTTCTTTGAGAAGTGATCAACCAGAACAGAAATTCTATAATATCCTCGAGCTATACGAGAAAAGTTCAAGACAAATTTATAGAGAGATCATCCAGAGGCCTATGATATTCAAATCTTTCTTGTTTATATCTAAGTCAAACATCTAACGTGATAAATCAAATTAGTCAAAATTGTTTAATTTCAACATTATCAATGCACTTAAACATTATATATATATATATATATATATATATATATATATATATATATATATATATATATATATATATATATATATATATATATATATATATATATATATATATATATATATTATGGGGATCACTATGGGCCATCTGATGTAGGGTTAAAATTTTAGTGCATAACCACCACTACTACATAACCACTATTTTTAGACTTTTAGTGCCTAACCACCACTATTGAACTATCACAGTTTGATTGCTATTATTGGACAACTGTTGTTTGACCAAAACCCATCCAAAATAATCAAATCATTGCTACCCCTAAAAAAAAAATAATTGTCGCCCCTTGATCGTTGTCATACCTCCAATATTGTTGTTAGAATGTCGCCACCAGTCCATAGTAATTGGATATGATTGTTAATGTCAAATCATCGCCACCCACCTATAGTCATTGTACCACTGCTGATTAACCACCAATATCATCTAATAGCTGCTATCAAACTACGTTTGAAGCTATTTCTTATACACATTTTCCACCATCCTGGTAGAAAGCCATGCTGACAATCTACACCCTTGTAGTTATTTTATATTCTCTTCAGAAGATAGGAAAAAACATTCCCTTTTGATTTTTCATATAGAAAATTTAATCTCATGTGCTTGATTTTTATGTTGTTTATCTGTAAAATTTGTGTGAAATTAGTTCACACATCAAAATATTTGTTATATGACCGCAAAATTTTTGGGATGCAACACTATTTACTTGCTTGCTTTTTATCAAACAATGCTATGTATATAAATATGAAAGTTTAGGTGTGAGATATATAAATACATAAGAGTTGTGTGCAATCTATTTAAATTTTTGAATTTATATCTGTACTTTAGTTCCCTTGTGATTTGTTTTTTTCTTAATTCTTAGGAGGTAAAACTTTTTTCTGACTTAACACCATTAAATATGTATGTATGGCATGTTTGAACAAAAATAGAAAGAGCTGTCATATGCATTTTATTTAGGGAAATTAAGGCCCATGTCCTCCTCTATTACTGACAAAAAGGATACAAAAAAGACACTATATATAAAGGACTTAAAAAAAGGTTGAATGAAAACTAAAAGTTATAAGAACCCATAACAAACATCCTATAACAAATAAACAAAAGGCTAAATAACTCAGAATATCCAATAAAAGTCCACTAATCCATATGAAACATAGCCAAAAAAACTAGGAATGCTCTATTAAAACTAAATTGAAACTAACAAGTGCAAACAATAATATCAAGACGAATTCCAACGGAACCATAAGAAAAGAATCCAAACTATAGAAGATCCCCGACATTAAGATCCAATATAGAGGGGCTCCAACTGAAACATATAAGTAGAATTCAAAAGATAACAGCACATCTCTAACAAAGAGTTAGACAGCCAAAAATGGCAGGAGATCCTCAGTAACTCAAAAGGGGTAATAATAGCATAAGATTTTGGTTAGTATCAAGCAAACTCAACAAAAAAAGGAGGCTAATCAAATTAAGGAAAAATTATAATCCTAACAAGTGAGCTTAAGTAAACCAAACAAACTAAGCAAGTATCTTCATCCAAGAATCCAGAAAAGAATGAAAGCATTTAAACAAAACTTATAGTAAGAATAAGAAAATAAAAAGAAATCCCTAAAAAGATGCACTTATTAAATGATAGAAACAAAATATCAAAGTGACAACTAAATTCCATCCAAATAATAGATGCAAATAAATAATAAACCAACATCGTAACAAATTCCAAAGAAGAATAGGGATGCTAAGATAGATCTCCTAAAAAGGGTTGAGACTCAATATAAAGTTTGGGTACATCATAGCTCAAAACACCAGTCAACAAACCCACTAAACCAGACCATCAAATGCAATATCTAAATTATCAATAAAGATTTCAAGGAAAAAGTTCGATAAAGAAAATGAACCAAGAAGAAAACATGTCAAGAGAAGATCTGCTCATATATACTAAGATAAGAAAATGTCTACAAATACATACTAAAGTTAAGGAAATATTCCTTCTTCAAACTGAGCAACCACCAACATAAACATCCTAATAATGAATAACCACCAGTTAAAATACAACAATCTCCAACATCTAACAGTTGAATCATGACAATAGAAGAAGGAGGAGTAAATGAATTTCAGCCTTAAAATTTAAACCATAGCCGTCAACACAACATTATAGAAAGTCCAAGTAAGAACAAACAAAAAACCAACACATATAGAAGCACTTGCAAAAGCAATTCAAAATAACAACAGGAAATGAAAAACATATAAAACACAATCAAAGAAATATTGAAATTCATCCAAGAATAATTGATAATCCAAGTCAAATAACCAAGAATATTCATAAAGATCAATGAATTTAATGAAAGACTCAAAAAATACAAAGCTATAGAAACAAAATAAAATAAGGAGAACTAAAAATTAAACTCAGTTCCTTATATACAAATACCAAACAAAGAATCATAAGAGGGATAGGAAAAGAACCAAGAGCACATGCATACATGACCTACACATAAACATTAAAATTCCAACAAAAAACTATGCATAATAAAAATCAAAGATCCAAAGTATTCAAAAGTACGATTGAATTTTAATGCAAGGCTCAAAATGAAAGTAAAATGAAGTGAAGATACATTCTTATGTACTAAGGTTAAGCAAAATAGCTTCAATTATATAATTTTTTTTAAAGAAACCTCTATAAATAGACATAACAAAAAAGAAAATCCAATCCAAAAATTATGAAAATTTCAAGAGTAAAAGGACTAAAAATAATCAGCAACAATAACAACAATAACAAGAAGCTTTTATCCCACCAAGTTGGGTTGGTTAATTGAGTCCTTTTTCTCCATTGTGTCCTATTGAGTGTCGTATTTTCATTTAATTCTAATAAATTAAGATAATTTCTATATAATATGCCCAAGTCTTTCATGGTAAATCTATGCCTTTCTTAACATAAGTAAAATCGAAAACATCTACTCTCCTAATCGTATCATCAGTTGGTCGACGTTTAATTTGATCAAACCATATAAGATGACTCTCTCTAATTTTGTCTGCCACTGAAGCTACACCAACCCTATCACAGATATATTCATTTTGCATTTTATCTCTAAGTGTAAAGCCACTCATCCACTTAAACTTCCTCATCTCGGCAACACTTGAGTTGGTTTTATGCTTCTCTTTTAAAGGTCAACATTCTGCATTAGAGAGCATTGCAAGTTTTACCTAATTATATTGATCAAAATTAAAATGAAGAATTTAAAAATGTCAAATTTGATGCACACTTAAAAGCTTCTACAAAAATTTTTAATATGAAAAATGCAGAAAATTATAAAAGAAATAAATGAAATCACTATATTCACAAGGAATTCCTTATGTTTGACAGCTTAAGGATAGCAATTTTTTTGGAAATTATTTAGACCAAAAAAAAAGTCATGGCCAAAGAATTGGATAAAAAAAAATAAACTTTTTTTTTTAATATTCGATCTTATATAATTGATTTTTTTCTGTTTTTTCAAACTTGCAGTCCATTCCACTCTACCTATCCGAGATGTCGCCGCCGAAATACCGAGGAGCCCTCACCGGCGGCTTCGATATCTGCGTCAGCTTCGGAATCCTCGTCGCCAACCTCGTCAACTACGGAACCCAAAAAATCAAAGCCGGCTGGGGCTGGCGTATCTCCCTCTCCCTCGCCGCCTTCCCTGCCCTTCTCCTCTTCCTCGGCGTCCTCTTCCTCCCCGAAACTCCCACCAACATAATCCAGCGACATGGCGGCGATCTCCGAGAAGCCCGCCGCGTGCTTCAAAAAATCCGCGGCACAGAAAACGTCGAAAAGGAGCTGCAAGACCTCGCAACGGTCGTAGCCAATGCCTCCAAAGCCGCGGAGGAAGAAAGCCCCTTTCGTCGCATATTTCGAAGACACTACCGCCCCCATCTCGTAATGGCTCTGTTCCTCCCCTTCTTTCAGCAGGTCACCGGCATCAATGCCGTGAACTTCTACGCCCCTGTTATGTTCCGCACCATCGGGCAGAAGGAGAGCGCTTCCCTCATGTCCGCGGTGATCACGCGATGCATCTCCTTGACGTGCACGGTTGTGGCGTCGCTGTGGTTGGTGGACAGATATGGTCGGCGGCCTCTGTTTCTCACCGGCGGACTTGTGATGTTTATGGCTCATGCGGTGCTCGGCGGGCTTCTGGCGGCGGAGCTACATGATCATGGTACGGTGCCGACTACCATCGCTTACCTGGTGCTCATAATGGTCTGTGTTTTCGTGGGGAGCTACGGGTGGTCATGGGGGCCGCTTGCGTGGCTGGTGACCAGCGAGATCTTTCCTCTGGAGATAAGGTCGGCTGGGCAGAGTATTCAGGTGTCGGTGAACTTTCTCAGCACTTTTGCGGTGGCGCAGAGCGTGCTGGAGATGCTGTGCAATCTAAGATTTTCAACTTTCTTCCTGTTCGCCGGATTTGTTATGCTAATGACGTCGTTTGTGTTTTTTCTGGTGCCGGAGACGAAGGGCGTGCCGTTGGATCATATGATGGAGATTGTTTGGAGTAAGCACTGGTATTGGAAGAGGTTTGTGGTTTCTGACAGGGGCGGCGAGGAGGTAGAAGGAAGAATAAAGAATAAGAACACCGATGTTCTGATATGAAGGATTTAGGGTTTGCTGGTGAAAAATACTTGGGACTTGTGTTAATAAAGTTTCTAGGCTTATTTACATATTTTATAACAATTTAATGTTAATGCCTGCGTGAAATTGCATTTTCTTTTGCAAGTATTATATATATATTTAGACAATGGTGATTTTTTGTTTATGTAAATGTTGAGATATTTTAGATTGATTGTTTTAGTTATGCTTTTATAAGTGATGCATATTAACATGTCATTTATATTGTTAATATTTTTTTTTTTTTGTATTTTAGGGATAATGAGGGCTTGACTTTAGTAGACTATATGATTATTGTTGTGGCCTAGTATTATGTATTATTTTTAAATCATATGGTAAATTATGATTTCTGTTGTTACTATATATAATTTTCTTTAACTGGTATCATACACTTTTCTGGTGTCACATTTTTCTTCCTTATTATCAAGTAATGTCATTACAAGAACCTCTCAACTTCTACCGCCCCTGCGCATGTGGCACCAACTTTAGAAATGTATCCATCAAACATATGTTATGTAGATCATTTAGATTAACACATATGTGTATATATGTTTGTATGTACAGATATAAATATTCATATATGTATGTATACATATACATACATAAATAAATACAAAAGGTAAGAAAATGGAGCAGAAAGCCGTAGCACCTTTCCCTCCCTGTTTAGTGTTTGAATCCTTTAATTCAGTAATTGCTTCTTTTCTCGGTATTTTGGTTTTCCTCTACTGCTTGGATCCTCTCTATTTCGGCTTTGATCTTGTTTTAGTTTGTCTGAAGTGTTTTTTTTTTTTTTTTTTCCATTGGTGAAGTTACTATTGCATTGGTTTGTTATTCGAGAAGGAACTTTTACATGTACTTGAAATGACTACTCCCACATTCGTAGAGATGTTGAAGAGTAATAAGCCATTTGCACTACATCTCTTATTTTTCCAAAGCATTTTCATGAAGCTTATGAGGTGGATACTGATGAGGAGTTTAGTAAAAGAGCTAGTAGAAAGAGTGGCAATCCTGCACTTATTTTCAGTGAATCTTAAACCATTAAATTGATGGAACCTTTGAGATTCGCTTTGCTTGTGAAATTCATGTGTGGTCATTCTAAAATGAATCTTATTAGAAATTTTTAAAAAAACCTCAAATGTTGTGAGATTGTCAAATAGGGGCCCTGGATGGAAGGCACATTATTATTAAACTTAGGAGGGAAGAGGACTATGCTATATTGTTTTGTAGCAAATAATGGTACATTGAAAATGCTCAGATGAATGTTTTGAAGTGCAATCTTAATTTTGACCCAGCTATCGAACCACCAATCATTCTTAATTGAATCACATTTCTAGATTAAGATTACACTTCTTTAATCAATAAGTCCTTTACTCACGTGGTGCACTTTATTGGTAAGCCATTAAGGTTATGGTGGAGAGAGGTATTCTTCTAACTATGCATGAGGAGGCCTAGATTGGTACACAAAACAATGTTTATTGGAAAAAGGCGAAGGTGAAGTGTACACCCAAGTTTTACATTAAATATAGAATATTAGGTTATAATATTGTCATTTTCTTCATAACACTTCCTGAATTGAAAGCTTACAAATAGAATCACCGGAATGAAGCCAATATGGAGCATATGGACAACCTTCATCATGGTATGGGGGACAAAAGATTGGAGCAACCACAACAAAGTAGTTTGATTAATGTTATCACCAATGAATTAGTTCTAGATAGTGGAATTGATTTTAATCCCAACTTAGTACCTGATGATGTAGGAATTTTACAACAACAACATGAAAAAGAAGTTGGTTTTGAAGGATAATACAAATTGTCATAGCAAGGTGAAGAAATTCAAAGTGAACACACACAACAAAGGCTATTGGATGAGGATCTTTGTGCAGTTAAAGAAACTTTGGAGAGGGGACGGAAAATTCAAAAATCTAAGAGAATGAAAGAAAAAAAGCCAATAGATAACTTAGTTATATTGACCAAAATATTATTTTGTAGTATGTTGGAATTTCCTTAGTTGGTATTCTTGTAACTATTGGTGATGTGGCCCACCAGGATCACTAAGGTGAGTTGATCTCTTAACCATGATTAACTTTCATATATGGAATGTTAGAGGCATTGCCAAGAAAGTTGCCTCTAACATAGTGTTGAATCTGTGTAGACTTTGTGATGTTTTCTCTTTCTTGAACCAAAGATAGTTGTTGAAAGTAATCCTAAAACTATTAGTATGTTGGGTAGATATAATTATACATATAATTGTAATCTGAAGATCTGGTTTCTCTGGAAAAATGGATCGTAGCTACAATTGCTATGTGATAACTCACAATTCCTCCACTTAGAGATTAAGATGCCCCACTATGCTATGTAGATTTCTGTTATTTATGCTAGGTGTGCTAATATATGCAAGGATGTTATGTGATGTGATTTGAGCATCTGAAATCTTAAACTTTAATGTGTTATTTAGATTGTGTGCTCTCTTTGAATAGCTTTCAGACATAAAAAATCTTTTGTTTTAATATTGCTTAAATTTGCCCAAGAACTAGTATAATCCATTCGAACATTGAAATCTATATCATGTGCATAGTTGCAATACAAGTTATATGCCTCATTTTCATTGTGAACAACTGTGAAAAAGAGTTTGTTTGTATGTGGTTCAAAATCTATACGAATTGCATCATTGCATTCATTTTCTTACATCAAGACCAGTGATTTCGTTGAGTAAGACATGAATGTAGTTAAAAGAAAATGAGATATAAACATGTACTTAAGAAATAAATATCCAAGTAACATATCCTGCAATAAAATATGAAGTACATAATGTCCTTAACTATGAGATATGGACAGGGTTTTATTGATGAAAGAATGATGTCAAATCATGTTGTATTCGAGACGAAATGCTCATAAAACTCTTACCTATGTTGTAATACATAGTACAACAAGGTTGTACTCGTGTAAAATGATGTAAATAATGTTGTACTATATACCAAACGTTCTTAAGCCCTTACATATATTATAATATGTAGTACAACATGGTTGTACTCGTGAAAAAAATAATTAAAAATCATGTTGTATTATAAACCAAATGTTCCTAAGCCCTTACATATGCCATAATATGCAGTGCAACATGTTTGTACTTGAAAAAAATGATTTAAAATCATGTTGTATTTTAGACAAATTATTCATAATGCCCTTACTTTTATTATAATATATAGTACAACATAGTTGTATTAATGAAAAAATGATGTCAAACCATGTTGTATTTAAGAAGAAAAATTTATAAAGCTTTTACTAAAGAACCATGATGTCAAACCATGTAATAAACAAGGTTGTAATATGATTGCCAATTTAAGTAGAATGATGTAAAAACCATGTTTTATTAAAAAAAAATGATTTATAATCATGTTTTACTAAAGAATAACTAACATAATAATCATATGATTCTTATACAACATGCATTAATAGTTTACAAAGGAATGCTCAAGGGAAGATGACCTCCAAATCTTTGAAGAGAGTATTGTGCTTGTCCTCCATCTCCACGGAGAGTATTCTGTATAAGCTTTCTTTTTCTTTTTCTTCATCTTGGGCGGCGTCCATAAATAAAATTCATCGTTTCGTTTCCGGGTTGATGGATGGATTCAGTCAGCCTCACTCCGAGGGGGTCAAGGGCCGTTTCGAGCAAGCTTTCGTTTTTTCTCCCAGCTTTCAACAACTTTCGCTATCATATATCCTAAAATTGTTTTATTACAAGAACTTTTACCTTGCAAATTTTATGAGTCGGGCTGTGGGCTTCATCACTTTTTAGACGAGAAAATAATATTTAACGCACTGTCATATAACAATGAAGTCCGGACTAACTCTAAGTAATATTTTCTCTTTAGGATGAGTTGTAAGCATCTTTTGTTTCTTCAAGGCAAGACTACATGCCTACATGCATTGCTTCATAATTATCTTTATATTTTTGGAGAATTTGCATACACATCCCATAATTTTTATATATTCACGTTTATTACACTAAACTTTGATTTTTATATTTTTATTATTCAAATGTTTCATACCATATAAAAAAATAATTATTATTAATTCTTAAAAGAGTGAAGTAAAATGTTATAAATGTAAAAAAAAACTAAAACGACTTCCCCGACTCTCTCTTGGATTCCACCCTCACTCTCAACATAAACTCTACCTCATCCATCGTCTTCTCCGCGGAACTTCACTCTCAATGGATCGAGGAAGCTCACAGACCATCGTCTGTCGCCTGGCTCTCATTTTCCTTCCGTTTATCATTCACTGTCTTCCACGAGCTAATCTGAGTCCCATCGCCATCACAGACCACCATAACCCCAATGAAATCCAACTTCAAACCTACATTGTTCATGTACAAGAGCCAACAAGCATTTCCAAGCTCACAACGGAACGCTTTCATGAATGGCACAAATCCTTCCTGCCCAACGCCACCCTCGACTCCGGCGAACCCCGCATCATCCACTCATACCATCGAGCCATTACAGGGTTCGCCGCCAAACTCACCCCCCAAGAACTGGTCCTGATGAGATCTAGGGATGGCTTCATCCTTGCCCACTCAGAGAAACCCACCTTTCTATTTACGACCTACACCCCCGATTTCTTAGCCCTGAAGCAATGGGGTGGCCTCTGGCCAGAGTCCTCCCATGGCGAAGGAATCATCATCGGCGTAATCGACACGGGAATTTACCCCACTCATCCCTCATTCGATGGTAAAAGCATGCCTGACCCTCCCATTAAGTGGCGAGGCCGCTGCGATCTTCCGCCGCCAGCCAACTGCAACAACAAGCTCATTGCAGCGACGGCTTTCAAGGGCCGGCAGAAACCATCGCCAGTAGATAAAGGCGGGCACGGCTCTGTTACAGCCAGCATTTCAGCTGGAAACTTTGTGCACGGCGCTCAGGTTCTGGGCAATGCCAATGGCACCGCTTCTGGCACGGCACCAAGAGCTCACCTGGCTATCTACAAGGCCTACTACAACAACTATGGCGTCGAAGGCGACCTCCTGGCTGCCATTGAGCAGGCTATTATTGATGGTGTCGACATCCTCTCCATGTCCATCGGGCAAGAACCCAAACCTTTATATGAAAGCAGCGTGGCAAAGGGTTCGTTTTCAGCTATAAGAAACAACATTTTCCCCTGTTGCGCCGTGGGAAACTTCGGACCTGTGCCGAGCATTTTGTCCAACGATGCGCCGTGGTGTATGAGCGTCGGCGCAGCTACCGTCGACAGGAGGATTAGAGTTACTGTTAGGCTCGGCAACGGGATGGAAATGGATGGAGAATCTTCATACCAACCGGACACCTTCGATTCCAAACTGATGCTGCCTTTGGTGTTTCCAGGAGACAGGGGACCGCCTGAAGCACTCAACTGTCAAACTGGTTCTTTAAGAAGGTCAGTTGTTTCAGGGAAGATTGTACTTTGCGTGACTGATGAATATGAGAATCTTGAGAGGAGTGAGGCTGTGAAAACTGCAGATGGAGCAGCCATGATTCTTATGAACAGGTTGCCTGATGGCTATACCACCAATGCCGATCCCCATAGTCTTCCGGCCTCCCATGTTAGTCATGCCGATGGGCAGAAGATCCAGGCTTATATCCGCACAACCCCGAATCCTACCGCAACGCTTATCTTCAAAGGAACTCAATTTGGGGCTCGCCCAACTCCAGCAGTTGGTTCATTCTCTTCCAGGGGTCCGAGCCTCAACAATGGTGGAATACTAAAACCCGATGTTGTGGCTCCCGGTGTAAACATCCTTGCTGCATGGCCAACTGAAGTAGGACCTGACAAGAAGGGCAATTCGTCTTCAACCTTCAACTTTGCAACCGGGACCTCTATGGCCGCCCCTCATGTCTCAGGAATCGCTGCCATGCTGAAAAAGCTTAAGCCTGAATGGTCTCCTGCTGCAATCAAATCAGCAATCATGACAACTTCCTATGCTAGAGACAGGCATGGAAATGCCATCACGGATCAAAATGGCGGCGGCAATGCAAGCTTCTTTGCAATGGGGGCAGGCCATGTTAACCCATCAAAGGCCGCTGATCCTGGGCTTGTTTATGACCTGCAGTGGCAGGATTACATACCTTACCTTTGTGGTCTCGGATACACTAATGATCAAGTAATGGCTGTCATTAAAGACACTGCTGATTGTTCGAACATCAAGAAGATTAATGCTGAGGAGCTGAATTACCCATCCATTGCGTTGACTCTTAAAACAGGAGAGTCAAAAACGATTAGTCGCACGGTGACGAATGTTGGTGAAACAAGCTCCAAATACAGGTTAGAGATTGAAGAGCCTAATGGAGTTCACGTAAATGTGACACCCGAAAGCCTGCAATTCTCAGGACTGAAACAGATGGAGACCTTCTCTGTGAAATTAAGTGTAAAGTCTGGGCCTTCCAGGAAAGGACAGGTCTCGGAAGGTTCTTTGACATGGATTTCCGGATTTTACGTTGTCCGGAGCCCAATCTCTATATCATTCACTTGATATACATTACTCTGCTTCAGCTCCTGCGTTATTGCGTGCATTCGGCAAATCACTTTTGATATAAGAATAATCAGTATCAATATGCAAAGGAATAAATATAGAAGAAACATGCATTGTGCATGAGGAATAGCAAGCTTAATAATGTCATCATGTTGACTGTAATTAGCATAATGTCATCTATCATATATAAATAATATAAATAATAAGAAGAACCAAATGAAATAAATTTTTATTCCACTTAATATATATGAGTTAATCACTAGTATAACAAAAAAAATAAACTAACAGAACATAATGAAATGACAAATGAATAATTAAACTAGCCAAACCTTTAAAAAAAATATACAAGTAAAATAAGTATATAAACATAAAATACAGAAATAATACCTAATGTCGAATGATCTACTTAAGAGGTGAGGATCCACCAAATAATTTGGTAAGATGCTAGGAGAGAACTCGCAAATGCATTTATAGTATCAATCCAAATAACTAACTACTATCTATTAAAACATAATTTGCATGACATTCGATCATATAGCATAAACCGCAAAAAAATGCGTAAACTATATACTTGAATGATAATCAATATGAATTATGTGATGACATTAATGCCTTTTTCAGCCATGAAAGCCAAGATTTATTTTACTAATTGATGCTTTCCTTCCCATCAGTCGATCACTTTGTCCTTCAAATTAATTTCAGTAGCTGTGTTAAACTTTTGGTCCTCAGAGTCTGGTTCAATAACTTGAGGAGTTATAATAATGTTTAGTTGATTGGTATGATGTGGTACCACCTCAAGCACCTCAATATTAATGGTGCTATTCTTAGGTTCAACAATTCCCTCTTCTCCCTCATTCTGGAAAGCATTAGTTGTTTGTGCTCTTCTTATTTATGAGACATTTCTTAGTTATGAGACATAACATTTGCCCAAAAGATGGCCAAACGATTTGCTACAGTAATGGGTTTTGCTCAACTATTAGTTGTTGTTGGTAGCCATTATGTGTGGAACCTATCCATAGCTCTTCAGCCACAAGCTGAGTGATATCTTTCTCAACCAAGTCCCAAGCAGAATAAGGCCTAGTGAGCTTGAATGTGGGAAGGTTAAGTTTGAGTGGTTTGCCAAAAATAGCTTCAATTGAAAACAAGATTTACTTTTTGGAAAGGTGCAACTTCAAGCAGGGTATCTTAAAGCAAACGGGAACAATAGGTGGTTCGGATTGTAAATCAAAATCAAGAGACCAATTGAGAACCTTCGTATACTTGTTCTCTATATTAAGTAGTTTCTTTTTTTTTTTTTGGAGAATATTCGGTCGTATTCTTTCTCTCTGCAAAGATGAAACATAATGTCTACCATCAAAGAGCCGCACTTTCAACTCTCCAAAATGCTTCAGCCCATCTGAGTGCTTTCTAATTAAATCAATCTTAGGGTGTCTGAATAGGAAAAATCATATTTTCTCCTCTGATATTTTAATTGACCCATGAGTGGGGTGCGTTAGGGTGCGTCGGGGTGCATCATTATTTTAACTGACGAGGTGGTCGTTAGTTCTCTATAGGTTTTAAACCTAGCAATTCCTTTTCGGTAGTATGATAGTAATATAACTGACGGTTTATGTTGTCTACTTTTGCTAAAATTACTTGATAAATCATCAGAAGACCGACGATAAACTATTGGAAACCTGTAGCATTTAAGAAAAATAAATCTCTACTTTATAGTTATGATTTCCACAGTTGCAATCGACATATAAAAATTATAAAAATCACAACATAGCTTAACCAATCCAAACATTTCACAGACTAAAATCGCAATCGAATAGTAAATAACATATAGATAAAAGAAATACATTTAATTACACATGTTCATAACTATTCAATAGGACAATATTTGCTCAAATGTTTAACAAAATCATATACAAATAAAATGAAAAAAGTCCCCGCTAATCCTCTTTAGTCTCCTCATTATCAGTCTCATCCTTATCTAATGGTTGCTTCTTCCGCTGTTTTGGCCACTGTCAAAATGCATCTAACTTCACTTCCAAATAGCCTGCATATTGGCCTCCAGCTTTGACCTCATCTGCTAGAAGTGGGTCTTCATCTTGGCAGCGAATGTAGCAATACGCTTAAAACCCTCCTCCACCTGTGCGGTAGAAGTAGATGTTGTGGATGCACTGGTTGAGGAGTAAGTTTCATAGGCAAATTCCCGAGACCTAAGTCCACAGACTCGACCCTTTTTCTTCCCTCTAGCAACCTCCCTACACTAGTCATATTAGGACGAATTTCGATCTCATATGGTAATACTACCCGACGTTTAGGATTGGCTCTCTTTCCACTGTTGGAATTTCTCCTACAATAAATTGGTTATATGTAGTTCGAGCATCAATAGATATCAAACAAGTTTGCCACGTTAATTACCCAGGTCGCCCGGGATTTGTTATCAATCCATGATTGTTCCGATTGCTTCCTATGGGTGCACTCGTGTACATCAACAACGAAGGGCTCTCGTCTCAACTCTACAATCTGTCATTGTAATGAAATAATTAGAAAATATGATTGATTTACAGTAAAATTTAAAGTAGAATCAAAATTGTACTAGCCCCCCTTGCATTGTGGGAGCGCCCCACTAGTGTGCATGAAGACTCTCATCCATCTGCGGTGCTAGAGTTGGTTTTGCTTCGCTTGCTCCCTCTTCTTTTTGTATTCTGGAGAATCTCAAGTCTTGAGCAATGCAGGAAAAACATCCTCTCCGAGCCGCAAGAGACACTGCCGAGATTTCTGAATATCGTTGAACATGTCCCAGAGGCAGTCGCTGCCTTTACGCTTGAAGTTACGCTGAATGTGTGCTTCGTGCTTAGGGCGCCAAGAGAATTATTTATGCAAAATTACATGAATTATGTTAGAATGATAAATATGTAAAAATAACTTAAGATTAATGTGATCGATATATACCGCAAACTCCTGGAACTAAAAATCTCGATTTGCTACCAGGATCTCCTTCCAAGATAATTATTGTGAGTTGTACTTGCTCTGGATGATATCCCTAACGACCTGAATAACCTATGTTGGGGGTAGAACCTAAAAATAGCAAATAGTTAGTTTTCAATTCAATTAAAAAAGTAATAATAAAAGGATTACTATCAATATGTTAAAAAAAACTTATGTTCAGGCAGGCTCAATGCACTAATTGCTGCCCGTCAACTCCTACATAGTAAAGAGAGTGTGGGCCTCCACCAAAATTATCCCCACTGTAGTCAGAGTCAGGGTATGGGTAGGGTGTGGGTGGGGATTGGGGTGGGACTAGGAGTGGTGCAGGGGCGTGGGTAGGAATGGGGATGGGGGGGGGGATAGGGATGGGGCTAGGAGGGGTGTAGGGGGGGGGGTGGGGGTGGGGAATGAGTGAATAGAGGATGTAGTTATAATTTGTTCTTCAGAAGCAATGTCGGAGTCATGCTCATCATGGAATGTAATTTCTTTGTGTTCACCACTAGCATCCTCTAAATTTAGCTCTTCATGGATATGAACGAGTAGAAAAAATAAATCTATTAATTTAGTTTCTTTATGAGTGGGTTCAATATTATTTTAAATATTAGTGGTGGCTCTAAGTTTACTCATTATGACTATTGCTCAGTCAATGTTATCTCTTGCTCATTGAGAATTTCAATGAAAATAAACTTGACTCGCCTGTTTTGCTAGAATGAAAACAAATATAAAACACATTTTGTTCACTTTCACTTCTATGATATTATGTGGTTGGTTTACTCTTTTTTCCATTATTAAAAATAGGATTGAACCAATCACAATTAAATAGGAATACACTTCCTCTAATAGAGCCAGGAAAAGATAGTTCAATAAATTCTTCGGAAATTCTATAGTAATCTATCTCGTCATCCAATTTATTGTTTGTTTTAATACAAACACCAAAATTAGAGTTTTTTTTCCTTCGGACCAGGATCTTATATGAAATTTGTATCCATTCATGTCGTAAATTCATCAGATTTTCACTATGTGCATAGGTCCCCAAGAACGATCTATCAAAGCCCTTATCTATTACACCATTTTTCCAATAATGAATCTATTAATACATAAGAAATCATGTGGTAATGAAAATTCACCTTTGATATGAGTACCAAATTTGTCGATTCTAACTCACATGCATCGTAAACCATTGGGGATAATTTTTCTCGATCTCCTTGCTGGCGATATTGTCTTCAAATAAACTTAATGAATCCACAAATAAATTATTTACACATTGAAATATTCTTGAATTAGCTCATTATAATATTTCCACCCGAAAGAGTGAAAACTATAATAAAGATTTCTTACTCGATAAGAACTTTGTCACAATTAAGAAGAACATAAAGAGTCATTGTTCAAAGTTCCTACTCAATCGGACAAAGTAAAGGAATACCTTGCTTTAGGCTTCATAAGCTTGCCGACAGTAGTTTCTTGAATCTCCAACTCTCGCCCTTTGCATATTTTTTTTTTTTCAAATCAAGTATGTCATTCATGTTATCCTTAGTTTTTCTTTTAACTTCCATCATAATGTTGAAGATATTATTAAAAAAAAATTTATACGTGCATGACATCTAAATGTTTGATCATACTATCCTTCCAGTAAGGCAGATTTCAAAAAAATAACATTTTTTGTCCAATTATGAGTAACACCAAATCATGGTGGACGATGAGAAGAAAGGTCCGGGCAAACAATAATATTTGACATGTTGACCAAAGGAAAATATGTTGAGATTTTCATACATATTTTATACTGATTTTGATGATATTGCACTTTAAAGAAAGATATTTTTTATGTTTTGTTGCATGTATGTTGAATTATGGTCATTGTAGCAAAAAGATGCAAAAAAAAACGAATTTGAAGCAGAAAAGGACCAAAATATGAAGATTTGATCTTGGGCGCTGACGGTAGACTCGTCGCCGCTGACGGTGGGTTTTTCCCGAGAGTCCAGAATTAAATATTCTATAAGGCCGCCGACGGCAAGCACGTCGGTTCTCTCAACAGATGTATTGAATGTGGACAATTTTTTAAGGGACGCTCGGGCTACTCTTGAAAACTCTTCTACAACTTTAAAAGAAACATTTGGAGGCCGAAAAAGGGAGTGTTCGCTGAGTCTTTGTTGTTTGTGGTGCCCATTAGAGTGTAGAGAGTGGTTAGTATTGTGAGGAATTCTTCGAGAGATTGTAAGAGTGGAAGGAAAGTGAGAGATTTCTTCCTCCTTGCCGCTTCGAAGGAGAATTCTGTGTGTTGTAAAGAAAGGAAGAGATTCAGAGGAACTTCAAGGAGTTTGCTTGGGGAGGAATTATAGATAAGTTATATTAACTTATTGAAGTTTGTATGACTTTGCTTTTATATATAAATTTCACGTTTTGTCGTATCTTCTCCATGAGTTCTGAGTAGTTTTCTCTGTCTTTCTCTTTGTCTTGAGATTTTGTGAAATTGTGATTTGAATTGGTTGTACCATGAGAATGTTAAAGAAGTTATGATGATCTTTTCACTTCAATTTTAATTTAATTTCAATCTGACCAATTGATTTGTTAAAATATATTGAGTTTTACAACTAAAGTGAAGATTACATTCAAGATTTAGGGAGGTCAAAGTCCTTGAAAGTTGGGTGCAAATAAATAGAGAAATAAAACTTATCGGGCATTAAATTGAAAATTTTAGAGTGACAGACTAAAATCCTCAATTTGGTCCTATTGTTTGGGTGCTGAAGTGTAGATGTGTTAGCCTTCAGGCGAGGGAAACGTGGGAGCTCCAAAGTGAGAGCCGGTATCCTCCCAGCCTAGCCGCAGATTCAGTAACCAAACATAGGATTAGTCAATGTTCTTTATGTCTGGTTCAAAGGGTAAAAAATATGTATGCTCCTATTTGACACAATACAATTTGAACTGATTCAATTTATCAATTCACTTAAATTTCTTGACAAAGAGAATAATGTTTTCGTATATATTGAACTTCACATTAGAAACTTTATTAGTAGAATTAGTTAATTAAAAGTTTATTAAAATTACATTTTTATTTCAATTGTCTATTAGTGACAAATATGCAATTTGAACCATATTGTTGTGATTAAGTATTGATTTTTTAAATCTTAGTTCGTAGCCTCTAATATTACTCCCTGTGGGATCGATATCCAGGACTTCATTAGAGCTCTGTATTACTTGAGCGATATGTATACTTGCGTTGATAAGTGTGACTTTGCAATTATTGAATATTTTATACACATATTTATCAAATCTATTACTGTTGTCAAGTTTTAGGCGCCGTTGCCAGGGATTTAAATCTTCTAGCAGCAATATCAAATTCTTTTATTTTTAAACATATATAAAGTCACTGTCACATGTCATAATTAGTCTGGAGTAAATCTTTTCTAGATACTCTTGGAGGTGGCGCGGATTTCTCAATTTTGTTTCCTCTGAATGCATTCATGTTTCTTCTGAAGGGATGTTCAACATTTAGAAACGTACG
>NEWO01000206.1:941138-974975 GCA_003013225.1 Phalaenopsis aphrodite
CACTGACTCTCAGTTGTGCTAGTCTTTTAATATAGCATATAGCCATTTACACATCAACCAATCTTCTCTGCTTTAATCCTTAACTTGGAGACCAACTTTTTCATCTCGTATAAATCTTGAGAGACTAAATTTTTAGGTAGATTTATCTCTTTCATAAATTCTACAAACTGATTGAAGCACTCTCGTATCATGTTAAACTCAGTTTTAATTTTTCCGCATTTTGAGAGCTAGAAATAACTCAGAATGAGATGTGCAACCCTCCCACGGTGGCATTTGTGGGGCATTCAGTAAATCATAAAACTTCTGAGCCTCAGAGTTTAGTGTATCTTCCTGTTGCACTTGACTCGGATAATGTTATCTTGTCTCAGCAAAGATTATTTTTTCAAATCTACTTGAGTCAAATCCAAAAGAGGATCATAGCTTGTCAAAAAAGCATAGCTGAATGTTATAGGGTTAACTTCCCCACATGAAGTCCAAATCCGATAATCAGGCTGAAATCTTCAACGATATACATCATATCTCACTTTGCATGGGTTAAGTGTGTTCAATTTCTATGTTTTGAAAATGGACACCGAAACCTACTCTCAGATAGATAAATCAACAGTTGAGATGCAACTGCTAAAAAGGCCTCGACACTATTCAAAAACTTTGTAGTGATTTCTTTTCTATTTGGAAAAAGTCGATCATAGATCGACGATCTTACTGTGCAAATATCCATAGATAGCATGTAACATAACAACAATCAACACGTAATGTAGTGCGATCATTATTGATGTTGTGCATTGTCTTATAAATATTTGTGCACATTGATTTTGACAAGTGATAGTAATCTAAGAAGTATAAAACTATGTTAAGTATCATTGAGACGAGAATGCGTAGGTGGATGAGTCGCTTTACACTTGGAGACAAATTGCAAACAAATATTAGACATGATTAGACAAGATTAGACAAGCATAAATGCCTTAGAGCTCGATCCAAGTGATCTAAAGCATTTTTTTAAAGGATTGTCTAAAACGCTAAAAAAAATAATGAACTATTATATTAAGTTTAGTATCATGCATTTTCGTTGCGATCTCGAATTACATGGCTCCTATGATTCTATTTGTGTGCTAAAGAGCAAATACCTAAGTAATACTAAACATGAATTATTCTCCTCTAATAGTAAAATAAAAACCAAATTCTCAATAGGAGACGACTATTGGAGGGTGTAGCATCTCAAAGGTCAAAGCTATCAATGCTAAAGGCCACAGATGGGCATGAAAGCAACGAGTCATTTTCTGTATGTATGCAATCTAACATCTGATCGGTGGCCCATAATACTCAACCGACCTACAAATGACGGCTGTTCGGGTTATACATGTGGCTAAACGCCCTTTTAAGCTTCCAGATTTATTTATTTCTATTACCTAAAATACCCCATATTTTCCCTTTTTAACTAGGGGTAAAAATGTATCTTCGTGGTCCCCTTATCTTAAATAAGGGGGTTCATTTCGTGAATAAAAGTTACGCATTTTCTACTTTTCATTAGTGTGCTATCTTCCTTCTACAACAATCTATTTCTCGGGTGTCTCACCGACAATTTTGGATTCAACAACACCTATATATAGTTTCATTGAGCATAAATCAAACATTCATTAGGTTAATTGCAAAATTTCTTGAGGCTCTTTAAAAGGTTCAACAACCTTCAAATTTTGTATATTTATAAATGAAAACGTTAAAAAATCCAACATTGTTCAATTCGGAGTGAATTTTTTAAAAAATTTATATTGTTCCCCACTCTATGAAACCTTTACTTTATGGATCTGTCATTGCTTGATGGGTTAGTTGTAGCTTTTTTAATTTTGGTTGGCCCTCTGTTGTTTGGACTAACTTCAAACTCCCATGAACTCAGATTTCTTTATTATCCATAAAATTAGGCTTACAAATAAAATATTTAACTCAAAATATGTTCTTTCTTGGAAGATTTACATACATATCACTCAATTCTTATGTATTTAGATACCTAGCACTTGCAAACCTCAATTTTTACATACACAATCATCTTACCTATGGATGAAAAGGAGTATTATGTTCATTAAAAGTTATGAGCCCTCTTGTAAAGTTTCAATTAATCTTGTAAATCCAAATCTATTAAATCCTGCACCTTAAAATGGCGGTTTTAATATCTGATATGAAAGATTTTGAGGGATCAATATGAAGTTTAGGGGATACAAATGTAAATGCATAGAAATTCAATGGTATACATGTAAATACCTCTTTTAGAATAATTATCTTGTAGACTCCACTAACGAGATGTGCTGGGATGAACGGCGCAGTTCAACCGCACATTATCCATGAGGCTTCCCGGCCAACCAGCCCCCCATTTCCTCATCAGCATTCAGCCATTAAACAGCTCAAATACCAGATCAAAAAAAGCCAGTAAACTCAACTGCAGCCTTCTCCAACATTCGCCGGAGCACCATGACTCAAACCGACGACACAATTGACAAGCTCGTCATCTTCCTCGCCAAACGCGATGGCATCGACAAGCTGGTTAAAACCTTCCAATACGTCTCCAAGCTTATCCACCACCAATCCGAGTCCCTCCACCCGTTCCTAGCAAGCCGCGCAAAGCTCTTGGAAGTTACTTCCGGTCTCAGCCGCAAAGCCTTCCGATCCGGACGCTTTCTCTCCGGATTCAATGCCCTACGCCGCAATCCGGCTGCCCCACATCTTTCAATCTTTGCAAACGCCGGCGAAATGGTTTACTTCTTTTTCGATCATTTCCTCTGGCTCGCTCGCGCCGGCGTTCTCGATCCGTCCCTCGCCCCTCGCTTTAGCTTCGTCTCGGCTTTCGGCGAATCCGTTGGCTACGTTTTCTTCATACTTCTGGATCTCATCGCCATCCGCAAGGGTTTAGTTGAACATAGGAGATTGATTCCGCAAAAAGCAGGTCGGGACGAGACAGAGAGGAAGGAGAAGGAGAAGGCGATTAGGGTTGATAGAGTGATGAGGCTGATGGGCATTGCGGCCAACATCGCCGATTTGATCATCGCCATGGCTGACATCGAGCCCAATCGGTTCTGCAACCACGCTGTGACGCTCGGGATCAGTGGTCTGGTTTCTGCCTGGTCTGGTTGGTATAGAAATTGGCCGGCTTAAAGTTTTATGCATGTTAACATTTTATAAATGATTTGGGTATTTTGGTGGAATTTCTTAGTTGTTGCTACTAAATGTCAACACTAGACCTTTTCATTGCAAGGATTTTAGTGATGGCGGGTATGACTGTATTTGTTGGGTGCTTGATGTCATCTAGTAGAGAGTGAACTTTCTATTGCATTTAGCTATGAATGATGGCTTACACAATTTAGATAAGTAGAATAAATTAAGCAAAGAAACATGTTTTTTTTATACTAAAATTTTGGAAAATAAAAAATCATGTGTGCTAGCTGGATGGGAATGTCACGTTACCATAAATTCACTTAAATGCGACATGACATTTTCTTCCACTGTTTTTTGCACATACTTATAAAGTATGTAGTGTTTTTTTCAATTGACCATCTTATACTGCTAGTTGATGATGTAATTTTTTTTTTCAAAAAAAAAATAATAGTATGAAGTAGATTATTGCAAATATTCCCAATGATTAAAAAATATGAAGGTTGGATAGGGCTACTTAGGATGTGAATAAAATACTTTTAATATGGGTGGTTGTAACACAACCTTTTGATGGCAAATGAACAATGTCGGTCAAGTCATGGGTGCAATCCAAGCTTATCATAAGGATCCTTATGATAGAGAAATGTATTATGATCTTTGGGCGCTACAAAAAAATAGTTAAGAAAACTATAAGACAGTAGAATCTTGGGGCAATGAGCATAGTAATGTAAAATTGGGTTGGTAATTGAGTCAAGCACGATTATACTACAAGTTATTTAAGTTTGTGTCGATCACAACTTAGGCATTCATATGATCAAGTTCGGATTGTACTTGGCTTACCTAATGTAAGCATTGAAGTTTTTTTTTTCCTTGGTGTGAGAATTGATTTCTTTCCTTTTGTGGCGTTGTCCTCCTGATATGGACTTGCGATTTTTTTTCTTTTTGTTCTTCCCGTTCTCCCTTGCCACGTTTCTAAACTGTTCGAACGCACTGGCCTCACTACTCTATAAGTGCAGGCTTGGGCATTCCTCATCCGTAGTTTTCCCCCACCTCCTTCTGTAGCCACTAATACCGCTATGATCTCCTCCCCCCTCTCATAACTCCACCCAAAACCGTCGCTTTGTGATCCACCCTTTTGATACAACTCTGATTGGAGCTGGCCGAGAAGGAGACCAAAGGATCATGGCGCACCTACTTCCTCCGCCTTCCATCCACTCCTAACCAAAACCATCGAGGAAGATGACCCTCATCTATCTCCCACTTTCTCCTAGTTGCGCTCCAACTCCTGCAAACTCATCTTCCAACCCAACCACGCTTCAGGTCCTTTAAATCCCGCAAAACAATCTTCCAATGAGATTTACTAAATCATAATTATGGCTAAACAAGGGAGAAATGAGATTTACGAATTTGTAAAAATGGAAGAAACAAGATTTATGAATTTATAGGATTCAAAGATGTTTTCTTTATGGTTTATTAGGTAATAAGTATTATGCATATAAATCCCCCATAATTTTATCTAGAAATTATAATTACGTATCTATCAAAAAACAAAAATAAAATATTATTTATCAGAGTTAATTTTAAGTAGGTTCATAATTTTCTTTTTTTAAAATATTATAATAATGATTTAATAAACTGATAATAATAACAACAAATATCGATTAAGTTTCACCTAATGTAGTGAATAAAAAGGTTTGATTGCATAATTAATTATATTTTATTTTTCTAAATAATATAGGATCGTGAGACCAACCATTTAATTTATAAAAATATCACAGTTGGCATCTCAATATAAGTAATTGTCTTCTATTATAAGATAAGCATAGTCTTCATAGTCAGGGCATTATTCATTGTTGTTTGTAGTAGATTCATAGCTATTTTATGTGATTGTCAGTCATGTAAATTTTGTACTTGTTATATATATTAATTATTGCTCATGATGAAATCACTAACTGTTACTTTATTATTGTAAAATTCTTGCATAATTGAGCTTTTCCTTTTTCTTTGCACTTTACCCGTATAAAATTGCATCTGTCATATCACAAGTCTGCATTAAATAATAAATTTTCTTACATATTACACTTTTAAAAATTTTGATATGCTTTTGAGTGATGAAGTGTATGTTGGTGGAAATCTTTTGGATATTGGCTAGTTGGGCCAGCAAAATCACAAAGTGACAACTCTATATGAAATCCTCTATTTTCTTTGGGTTGGTATTGACCTTCTCGATTTCAGGGTGATTGTTAAAACCAAACATATAAATAATAAATGAAAAACTTAATTGGATTTGATTGCATGTTTTCTTATGATAAATAAGTATATTTGATGTTTATCACTCAATTGTTGTCTTATGATGCTATATATGCACATAGTAATCATATATATATTTGTTGTTCATAGTGAATGCCCCATTTTCTTTATTGTTTATAATTTAGTAGATAGTTGTTATTTATTGAGTTTATTTGTCAAACACACTTTTTGATATTTTTTTATAACAAGTTTTATTCACCCACAAGTTAGACCGTCTCCACTGAAGCAGAATTTTTAGTTTTAGAATTCTTTTCTTGGTGTTTGTTTTAGTTATTGTGTTTCCTCTTTTGGGACCGGGTAATTATTTATTGTTATCATTTCAATTTTGGCTCAACTAGTGTTCTACTTTCATTTTAATTGTATAAGTGGATTATTCAATATAAATAAAATTATCATCTCTTCGTTTATCCCTGTTATTATTTAATTACAATCTTCTTTTAATAATAAAAAAAATAAATTCAATTCATTTCATCATGCTCTGCGTTGTCGGGGTGTAACATCTTCTAGACCTGGGGTGTTACAGAATGTTATTAGAGCCTATGTTTTGTGTTTAACATGTCTTGGCTTTGCATTCAATATCCCTTATCTTATTACAATTGGGTAGGGGATAGATTATCCTTCTTAATTAATAAATCAATCAATTTAAAGTTTTTCAACTCAAAACAAAGCTTTTAAAATCTAGCATTTTAAAATTTTAAGCCAGTCTAGAAATCAAATCAAATCCACCATCGAACCAAACTCCAATTTTTTTTCAACCTAGAAATCAAAATTTTCAAATTTAATCTTTAAATAAATCTTTCAAATTCAACCTTCAATCATGCTTCAAACTAACCTTTAATATACAACCTTTTAAAAATTAAATAATTAAATCAAACTTTCAACACCAAACCCTAAAAAAACCTACAACCCAAACCTCTTCAAATCAAATCCAATCAAACTTTCAAATTTAACCTATTGAAATCAAACCAACATTTTTTAATTCAAACCAAAATTCAAAGCATTCCAGTCTAACCTTTAGCTGAATTCAAACTATTCAATCCAAATCAACCCAATCAAACTATTTAAACCAACTACTCAAAAACAAATTGTTCAAATCAAGTTATTTAAATCATATCAATCAAATCTAGCATTTTCAATTAAACCTAACTCTTTCAATAATTTTATAATTACAATCACGATGGTATGCCTTCTTCTCAAAGTCGGTTGACCTTTTTTAGGACAATTTCATGATACATTACCATTCGACTGTTAAGTCACAACTTTTGAATTCTAAATAGATCCTTTCAAACTCTAAAACTCTTTCATTTATAAATCTCTTCATATCTTGAATATTTTCATTTGAAAGTACCAACATTAAAGTCCAACATTATATAAGTCAAATATTTAATCAAAAGTTTTTTGAGTGGTTCAAAGCCCTTAGGTTATAATTAACTGTGAGAGTTTGCCTTTATAGGGATTCCCAAACACAAAATAAAATAAATCATATCTTACTCTCATAAGATAAAAGAAAATCTTTGGTCAACACAGACTCATAATTTAAAGATTTTCCTTAGAATGATTAGATTCATTTTAAGATAATATTTTTTTCTCTTAGGGTAAAATTTATTCTTCAAATGATTCATTCGATCGTTTAGATATAAATCTTTCAACATCTGTGGTGGACAGTTCAACACATCACATAATAATAATAATAAAATCCCACCAGTGATATAAAAAAGTTATGAAATTTGCATGGAAAATTAACTAAGCTCATGAAGAACTTATCTGCCAAGGAAGTCAAACAGTATTCTATGTTCGGAAGGTGTTAGGTGGCTTCTTTAGAAAAATTGAAGACTTCCACTTGGTCACTCAAGTGCATTTTTAATTTCTTACACTAGTTATATGTCTTTTATATTTCACAACAACTTACTAATAAATGTTATTTTATAGTTTTTAATATTCCATTATTTAGCTTTTTAAAAAACTCAGATCTCCATACCAACCTATAAATAGATAATCATGGGAAGAGCTCAAGATAATACAATCTCGTGCAATATGTTATCCAAAACTTATTTGTAATGGAATTTTTTAGAGCTTCTTTGTACTCTCCACTCTCTGATTTTATTTATTTGATTACCCTCTATGTTAAGTAACGTGATGGTATAACTTACAAATAGATGAATTATTATTCAATAAATTATGTCATGAAAAGGGCGATTTGACATCCCACTAAATGAAGCAAATATATAAACGAGCATAATAGTCTAAAAGGAAGGAGAGGCAAATTTTAAATAATATAGAAAGTTTTTAAGATATTAATAAACTGAGAATCGATAATTTCAACTTATTTAAGATGAAAGAAGTGTTATTACTTTTAGGTTTAACAATATATGATGAGTTAGCATTATAATCTTGAGATGGTATTCTATGCTCAAACATTAAATCAATAAATTCTAATTAGTTAGAATAAAACAATACATATGATGAATAATAGGTTTGATAATATAATCCATGCTTTAAGTTACATGTTTTCTAAAATTTTAAATGACATTATGATGATTTCAACTGTGCTTATAAGTATCAACCATAAATCATAACGACATAAAAAATTTCATTCCCAATGAGGATTTCAAATGATATGAAAATGTATATTATATTCTATTTCAATTTCTTACAATTAGAACAAGTTTTAAAATAATGATATAGTAAATAATGCCAAACCAAAATGTTGTACCAAGAATTAACAATCAAGTTATAATAGAAGCAAGTATTATGATTGCCTAAGTGAATGTTAATAGTATGATCAGCCTACACATGTAATGAAAGAATATATGAAAAAAGCCAAAGGCAGTGAAAAGATACCAAATATTGTCAAAAAGGGCATTAAAATTGCATTGATGTTGAATGTAGCTGATCTAGTTTAGACATGGATGTTGGACTCAAATACATCCTTCCATTCCATTTCTGATAAAAATATAATAACAAATTATAGTATAGATAATTTTGATCGAGTATTCCTTTCTAATGGCGAACGCTTGAATAATTTAGTATTAAAGATGACAAAGTTTAGCAAATAAAGATATATATGTGCTTGTGCGCACTTTTTGAGAGAGTGTGTAATAACCGATTTTCTTACATGTTCCCTCATACGAGATTTTTTCATTCTTTTCTTTTCTTCTTTCCACTGCTCGCAATCTTTCCTTTATAGTTGCTGATTTTCTGAATTGTAACTTTCCTTTTTTTCCATTTCCTCCTTACCCCCTCTTCTTATCGAAAAATTATTGCATGCGGAGAGCACACACAGAGTTGTGTTTCTTCTTGTCTCGCAATTGTAACGCTCTCCGCACGCAATAAGCGCTCCTTCTTGTCGCCTTCCCTTTTTTACGAGCATCAAAGCTATATAAGAGCGAAAGTAAGGCTCCGACTGATCTTCTTATACCGCTCTCTTTCACTCTCTATATTTAGCCAGTGCCATCCCCTCCTTCCTACCCCCTTGCTCGAAACCCTCACCTGCATCTTTGCTCGGTTTCGCTCGAGACCATCACCTTCGTGACCGAACCTCTCTGCAATACAATTGCGAGTTGAGTTAACTTGGAAGGCAATGTCGGGATCGCGGTATACAGAGACCTAAAACTCTCTTCTTCATCTGCTCCCTTCCATTTACTCCTACCCAAAACCTTCGAGTAAGGTGACCTCGCCATCCTCTCTCTCGCGCCACAGTTTCTCTAAATCTTGTGAATCCATAGGGTTTCTTAACACGAGACTTAAAGGCAAACCAGAGGAGAAACTGGATTTGAGATTTGTTGGACTTAAAACACAGTTTTTTATTAATATTAATTAAATTCATAAGTTCTCCCATTTAAAAATATAATAACAACAATGCTAATTTAAGTAAAAACATAACCATCATAAAAATAATGTTTCTTTCACCTAATTTAATTTCATAATTATTATATTATTTTCAGATTCTAATTGTCGTCGAATCAGTAGAAGTGTCGCTATTATCGTCTCGAGGTAAGTAATTATTACCCTTTATAGTTATGATTGTTATTTCTTGTTAATTGTAGTAGAATCACATCCATTGTTTATCTTTTGTTATTCCTGCCCTTACTACTTCACTTATGATATTGCAATTGTTACGGACATAATTTATTGTTCATGATAAAATTGCTAATTGCATTAATTTGTTATTGCATATTTGAATAATCCTGTAATTACAATTTTTTTCATTTCTTACACATGCATGTAGATTCAAATCATATCATAAGCCTATATAAAATTATATATTTCTTTACATATTGTACCCGTGGAAACAAATTAGCATGCTTGTATGTGATGATATATAGTTCGACATAACTCTTTTGGATTTTAGCTAGCCGAGCCGACATGCTCACAGAGTGACAACTTTATAGAAAATTATCTTGTTTTCATGGGTTGATATTTAACCTTCCCGATTTCAGTGTGTCTATTAAAACAAACTATATAAATATAAATGAAAATTATAAACTTAATTACATGTTTTCTTATGGCATTTGGGCATATTTGGTTTGCCATTCTCTTTTAACTTCATGATATATATATCGAGCGTGCACTCGTCCCTATTTGTTATCCATACTGCATGACTCATTCATTCTCTTGCTTTTTTTGTTTTAATTGATAGGTGTTATTTTCTGAGTTTGTCAAAACTTGTTCTTAATTTTTGCATAATAGATTCCATACAGTCACCATTTTAACATCTCCATAGAAGCTAACTTTTTTGTCTTAGTTTTCCAATTTCGATATTTTTCTTAGTATTTGTTTCTAGTTATTGTATTTTTTTTTTTGTTTGGCCGGGTAATTTTTTTATGTTTATCCTTTTTATTTTGCTTCACCTAGTCTTTATTTTTAGTCGAGTTGTATCTTTAAATTTTTCCGTATTAACAAAAATTGTTTTCCTTTTTATCTGCAATGTAAATCTTTCTGTGAAACTTTAAAATAGGTTTAAATCAAACGAATCCAAAACAAACAACAAAACATATGACAATTGAAAACGTAATTATTTTTTGGCACTTTTAAACCCACTAAGAGCTGAAAAATATAACATGCTGACTCCGGTTGCATGCGGAGTCAAATGGTAGGGCGCCACGTTTCAAGTGAGCTCCACTGTTTTTTACGTGTTATGGTGGAACCCACTTAATATGTGACGCTCGACCATTGACGCTCGACCATTGGATCCGAACAAAAATTGCATCTGGAGTCGTCATGTAATATTTTCTCTTGACTGCGACCCCAAATTGTCTGATAGGCGCTAATATGGAACGCTTGGACACACATGACCTATATCATCATCATCTCTAATAAAACTACCAACTACCTCTAGGTACATACTAATATTGTTAATACCATTAATGATGACTTAATATTTTATTATTTTTGTTATTTTAATTAGGATTTAATTAGTGATGTGGCTAATACCTTATAACTTTTTTTGTGAAAAATGTTCAAAACAATAAGACCCCATGATTCTTAATTTTTAAAAGTTTTCATGCAAAAGTATCACAACTCTATTAGTTCATATAATACTCCTACATGTCAAATTACAAGAAAAAAACTAAGCTAATAATTCATAACTCCTAGGATTTAGTAGGATATAATAAATGATGTAAATAAATTCTAAGGGTCTGTGTTGGGCCAGCTGTAACTTATTGAATAATTTGCTGATAAACTGATTAAAAATATTCAGCTAATAAGCTACATGCGGTGGCTATTACAAATTTTTATTTTTTTTGAAAAAATCAGACTGCTGCCAGAAAGTTGTCACCGCATCTAGATAGGTGCGGTATGAAAACACTATTTTCAGCGTTTTGAAAACGCATAAACTGTCAAAATGCAGATTACCCAAATGGGTCAGGTGCGTTTTCAAAACGTCACCACATCAAATAAGCTGCCCCAAACAGACCTTAAAATGATCATGTCTTAGAAATTAGTTAAGACAAAATATATTAAATCCGTTTAAATCATGTGAAATTGTTTAGCAACTTCTTTAGTATTGTTCAATTTGATTTATTATTATTTTAAAATTATATATGTTTCATTAATTAATAATTATTAAGTAAATAAATCATTAATTAAGATTTTTACACTAAATATTCATTCATTAATTTACTATTCAATAATAATTATAAACAGCGTAACATAACATTTTGATTAAGGAATAATTTAAAAATTTTCAATCTCATTAACCATAAAAAAATTAAATTAAGTCGGCAACGTCAAGTCATTTAACTTAATATCTAAACAAATTAATACTAATAATTAAACTAATTCAAAATTAAAATTATAACTTTAAATTAGCACACCTAATAATTAAAATAATTCTTCTCCCCATTCCTCGTCTTCTTCCATTTGAAGCCCTCAAGTTCAAAGCAGAGGAAGAAAAGAGATTTTAAGTGTTTACTAATTAAAATCAAAGAGGAGGAGGAAATTATAGATCATGAAGGTGTTTGGTTGCACCCAAGATTTAATTTAGAATACGATTTAACAAATCATGTAAATCTAGATTTATTATATTCACGTGCGTTAAATCTAGAGAAGTGTTTGGTTTGAATAAGGTTAAATTCAGTTAAATCTCTTTGAAGTATTTGGCGGTGAGAGAAACGATAATCTGCCTGTGTATTTTTTTTTCATCAGTTAAATCCCTCAACCTAATAATTAGAACTAATAAATCCAGAGTTTACGTCAGAAAACAGACATAAAATAGGGTTTACGGTGTTCAATGCAGATTTGTCTTGTCCTGTGAAGCATGCCCAAGAATTGGGGCGGTAGAAACCGTGAGGGAGAGATAGAGGGTGAAAGAGAGAGAAAGAGGGAGAGAAGAAAGAAAAGAACACACACAGGTTTGTCCCATAGGGGCTAGTTGGGGTATTCTCATGCTCTGTGATCCAATTTATATCTTGAAAGTGACGGTTGCAAGAGAGAATGAGAGAGAGAGTTCTCTCTATAGGAGATGGGTCTAGAGAAAAAATTCCAAAAAGCCTAAAGACCAAAAGCCCGGAGGCATAGACACCCTCTAATATATGCTATGATCCCCCTATTTATTTAAGAGAGGGACAAAAGGTAAAAATTGCTCTTACTTTAATAGGTGCGTTACAAAATATTCTTTTCTTTTGGGGTGTCTATGCCTTTTCATATTTATAACTGATTTTGGCATATTTACATGAGGACATAGATCGGCCTTCATTCTGCGAAGGCTGGCTATCTTTTGTACTTCGCCTTGGTAAGCAGGTTGACTTTGAGCGTGGTAGTCGGTCAGCTTGCTTGATTATAAATCCTTAGTGATCTCTGGAGATCATTAAGGAACTGTTGAGAAAGCTTCTCGTTAATACTTGTGAGCTTTTTAGGGGATTAGACCTTCGATCGGTCGTCAGTCCTTCGCTCAGCTATTGGTTTTTACCACGTCGACTTCATGAGTACTTCAATTTTTTCATCAGGGAATCTTTGTCATGACTTTTAACCCTTCTTCGTCGATCGACTGCCCACATAAGCTTGATCGATCGCTTCAATTGACTCGACCGTCCGACTACCACCAGTCCGATCAGATCAATTGACACCACTTAAACATTATATGATTGCATATTTGTTTTATATTACTTGCATGAACACATTCACTCATGCATCCCTTGGTGCATCTGTGTGCATATGCCCCCATATGCTCGTGGTGGGTCTAAGCCCTACTTAGGCACAACTTGGTGCCCGTTCCTTGACATTATTATGCCACCGCGCACTACGCCTCCTGCATCTTTTCACTTATATTCATGCATTCTTTCATGCCTATTTACATATACATATTGTATGTTTGCATGTCATATGCTTGTGTCCACCTAAGTCGCTATTCTCACACACTCATCTTTGACACTCACGTGCCTTCTTCGGGGATGGCTTGCACACCAAGCCTACCTAGTAATTTAATTTTATAATTCTCTCCAATGAGAATTACATCACCTCACCTTCTACGACACAGCCCCAGACCGTTGTAGACATTTATCTGAGTAATTGTTCCGTGCACACTCAACTTCCAGGTCACTACTCCTCGCACACTCACCTCTTTGAGTTACTGCTCCCCACACACTCACCCTTCTGAGTCACTACTCCCCACACAATTACTCTTCTGAGTCACTACTCCCCGCACACTCACCATTCCGAGTCAATGTTTTTTGCACACTCAACCCTGACAGTCGTGTGTCTTTCTCAAATCACTGCTCCTTGCACACTCTTCTACCACTTACGACATCGCTTTAGACTATCGTAGGCTTCCTTCTTGGGTATATGGCTCTTATTGAGTGAAGGTTAGGCTCCTCAGCCTCCAAACCCATCCAGCGCATGAGTCGTGTCGCCCACTTTCCATGTGACAGTACTCTACACTGTCAAGAGCTTGTTCCCTTGTATGAGGCATGTGTTTGCTCTTATGCTTGCATGATGCACCATATTTTGTATGTCTCTACCATCTGCATGTGTGTTGGGTCGTTATTAGGACAAGTTGTAATTCTCCCAAGTGGCGTCCTCTTATTTAGGTGGCCAAGCACAATACCACTTGTTCGTTGTGCCTTGCATGTGCATCTTTGCACTGTCAGCTTATTTTTTGATAATATATGCCCCATATACTTGTAATGAATACTTGTTATATCGTAATCGCCTCAGCTTCTATGAGGCGGTCATTACATAATGGATCACTTTGCATTCGTATGTGCATCACTGATATTTTTGACTACTAAACTGGCTCGTTTGTTAAGTGAATCTCTGTTAGCCACGATGCGACAGCTAGTATCGCCTGAGAGCATGTCTTGGTGAGCATTACTAGTTATCACATCATGACTAGCACTCGTATGTTGTGCTAAGGTTCCAAGGGGTCTAATGGGTGCCACTAGGCTTTTCCTTCCTAGGAGCTATTTTAAAGTATAAAAATTTATATTTTTATTACATATATGCATGATGCTTTCAAAAATTTATTATGAAATTATTGCATCATTTGCTTATTATGAAATTATGACGATGACCACTTAGATGTTGTGATAGGACATTATGCTAGATGGTGTGCTAAGCTAGAATTAGGGCACTAGATGGTCTTTTTGATGTCCTGGTTATAGTTTTCTGTTGGTTTAGTTGCCCTAACCAAACATCACTTTTGTGTTGTTTTGTGTGTTTACTGGTGTGAGACATGCGCACTAGTATATTAAAGGCAATTTTTTTGCAGGGAGACATGTCCAATAGAGAGGAGTTATAATGGTTTATGTAATCACATTTTCTGTAGGTGCTGTTAGCCATCCTCTTGTCGGGCATGGCTCACAACATTAGATGTAGGTAGCTTTATATTAACCTTGATTTCATGCAGATCGAGTCTTTTTTTTACTTTTCATATGTAATTTTTAGATTCCTTAGGAGAGTCTTGTATTAGAAATAATGTACAAACACGAGTTTCAAGGTGTCAGACAGGTAGAACCACATAACGGCGATCAAGAGTTGTTTGCTTGTGTCCCATACCTTAATTCTAAATCTCATTAATGTATAAAATTAGGACTAGGTGTGTATGTATGTGGTGTTTGTCTGTTCTTTGTTTCTAGGATATGTTGTCGACCCAATGCACCCGACATTTTGTTATTCTTTTGATTCGACTTGCTTTACTTTTCTGCTTCATGCATGTGATTACCAATTTTAGCCTTTTTGGCTTGTGATTTTGTTTAGGAATCACACGGATCACTCAGGTGCAATAAAACCTAAAGAATTGTGAACTTTCTACAAAATTTAATAATAATAATTTGAGACTAATTAAAATTTAGGCTTAAAACAATCAGGACTTTCAAAACTTACACTTTAATTTCTACATGGTCTTCGGGCCAAATTTTAAATGATTTACATAGCATGGCCATCACCCAGTCATAATTAACATAGCCTCAATGCTTAAGACTTATTAGACAATTGCATCATACTTGCATATTTTGAGGAGAATTCCCCATGCTTCTCTAACCTGACTAGACCAGTATAGATTTCTACTTAGGTGGTCTTCAAGTGCTTTAGAGTGTTAGAGGCTTCCTCGACCCAGATAGGAAGTATGCACTTTGTGAGAGAATTGCAACATCGTGGTCATACCTCTCTTCTTTTTTTTCACTCTAGTGTCATCCTTGCCACTTTGACATGTATAAGTCATACCTCTGCTCTTCCTACCTACATTGGATAAGAGTTTCCTTTTTATTACCTTAAGGCTACTGAGGTTCCCTTGAACGGCGTAATTCACGAATTACCGATGAGGAGTTCTTCAGTTGTGTTGGGTCGACTACCTTCATGAACAAGTAGACTAGGGTTCTTATAGCTTGGGATGACGGGCCCGTGATATCGTGATCCAACTATCTCTACCTGATTAAGATTACTCTATCTTTTTTTCAGTACCCCCTTTGAGCCCTATCACATCTTTGTGGTTTTTCATTGTTTTCTTGTAGGCTTCAATTATAAATAAACCACCTCTTGTTTAGGATACGGAGATTCACCCTCTACCCTTATAGCCTGGAAAGTCTTGAGAGCATAGTGTGGATAATATGGGATGACTTTGTTATTTCATAGGCCATGGTCGCCTATAAGCTGCCATTCGTATGAAATCATGAGAGACTCACTCCCTATCTGTGTGAATCAGTGTAATTTTTGAAGGCATAAAGATGTTCATGTGAGATAATCATCCTTTGTAACATCCTATATTAGTTGTTATACAAGTGCAAGCATGATTATTTTAATCGAGAGTACTCTTTGGCACCCCCCAAAATATAATTAACCAAAGGGATATGTTTTTTGGGAGTTGCTCTTGACCCCAGAACAAACACACACACTTGAATCTCTGGTTGAGGGTTGCTTTCCTAGGGTTTTCTTCGCAGATATGTTTCTAATGCATTTTCAATTCGATCTTGTTTGAGCATATGCTCTTGAGCTATCACGTAAAGTTAACTTTACAAAAGTTTTTCATGTTTTTTCTCTTATTTTTCTTCATTGTCGTGTGTCTTTACCTTTTGATTCCTCTATTCTCCTTATCATCCATAGGATCTGGAAGTGAGATTTACTTGAAAAAGGGAATTATACGATGCTAGACAAGCTGACGAATTTAAAAAGAGAGAGAGTCAATATGTCCATCAAGATACATTTTTATTTTATTATGGATTTCAAAGTATTTTTAAAATAATTAGCTAATAAATAATAAATAAATGCTAGAAAATATATAAAATAAAATTTTGATTTGTAAATTTTGAATAATGTTTATGTCGATAAGTCCCATAAGATTTAATCTACATCATATAAAAAGTTATGCGGTAAAAAGTTTGTAAATTTTCGTAGATCAAAGTTTGTGTAAAATTTCAACAAATAAAATACTAAAATATAATAAAAAAACAATGAAATTGAAATTTGAAGTAGTTTAACAACCTAAAAGAAGCATGACTACATGTGCATCAGTTGAGTTATTATATATGATTATTTAGTTTTGCATGTGTTGTGATTGAGATCATATAGATTCTCTAGAACATGAGATGACTAATGGACAACCTAAAAGAAGCAACTTGAGAGAGAGAGAGAGAGAGAGAGAGAGAGAGTCTTAGGAGAGATATAGTTAAACCTAGATTTATTCACTAGCTGATTTACAAGCATTGTAATATCTAAGAAGATATATTTGCAAAGAAGGGATATTTAATATTCTTGACTCTTTCTTTTGTTAATCGATGCTTCTACTTGCTGTTTATTTTATTTTTTTATGTTTTTCCGTGCTTTTTAGGATTTTTTTTTTTGTTATTTAGTCTTTTATAGCTTTTTTCTAGTAATTTGTTTATATATAATGATTTGATTTTTGAAATTTGTATATTTTTTATGATTTTTTTTTTAGCTTTTTTTTCATCTTTTTTTCTCTTCTATTTGCCTGATTTTCAACTTTTCTTTCCCTAATTGTTTTTTTTTTATTTTCTTTAATTACAATGATTGTTTTTTTTTATTTTTGACGATAAATATAAATATGTAAATAAATGGTTAATGATATAATTGTAAATTTTTAAAAAATGTACATGTGCGAGCATAGAATGTTTTTTAGAGTTTTTTGACACTCGTTTTGCAAAACGTTTTCACCAAAGTGTCGTAGACGTGATACCTTATTTTACGACTATTTTTTCATAATTTTTGGAGTTCTTGATTTCATGATATAAAATTTTTTATATGATTTTTATAATTAAAAAAATAATTTAAATAATTATGTATATGTCCTTTGCATTTTTCCTATATAAAATACATTTAAGTGGCTTTTATCCACAAGCTTCCCATAACATTTCATTTCTCAAACCTAGAGAGCATAGCGGAAAAATAAGGGAGAAAGTGAGGGAGAGAGAAAATTGAAGCACTTCTTTGGATGTCGCGTCTTAATTTTTATGGGACATACCAGTTAAGAAAATTAACAGACTCAAGATATGCTATCATTAACCTACCTTTGATTTTAATGATTTTGCACTTTTGTGTGTTTTCCAAACTTTAAACTACCAAAAACATATAACATTGATGATATCCCTCTATTTTGAAAACTTTCACCATTTAACTTTTAATATGTTATTGTCCTAGCTATTCTGCACATTTTGACATATGTATATTGAATTTTTACTAGGTATTTATTTTGTTTGAGGTAAAAGTCTTTATTTGAGTTTTGCAAAATTTTATAAAAATATAATTAAAATTATGTATATTATGAATTTCTAGCACCAAGATTACTACATATATGCTTAATATTCAAATTTTTATTTTGATTAGTGCATAGAGACAATCATATTATTGCATACTATAGATCTTCATATTTTGTTTTGCATGCATATCTAGCATATACATGGTCATGTTGAGTATATTACAACTACTTGAAACTGATATGATATTGTGAAATGTGTGTATACAAGAAATGTTGGCTACTATGATTCAAGTTAGTAGAGATTTGATACCCTGCGTAGAAGGGTGGGCCGGTGAGCCTTTCTTTAAATGGGTTGGTGGTGTAAACTCGATATTTGCAAGAGTTATAAGGGATGAATATGATATGATATGTGTATTGACGGGCTGAGGGTGACGACTCTCATGTACTATGCCACCTGGCTGACTATTATGACAGTTTTTATTGATATGATATGATATTGTACCTATTGTGCTATGATTGTTATAGTAAAAACACTACATATGCTTAACCAGTTCATTGAACTTGTATAATATGTGTGATGATAACTATGTTTGATGGTATGGATCTTTTTTACATTGCAACTATTCTGGTTTGATATTATATTGTGGGTACATGTCTTATGTTCAGTGACCTACATACCTACTAGTTTAGCATACATGCCATAATTATGTTGCAGTCATGAATATTGTTCTAGTTTCATGCATTAATTTTAGTTGCAGGCTTCGTGTAACCTACCGAGTTATGGTTTCTCAATCCTGTTGCTTTTCCATTTTTTAAGGGAATGGAAAGGATCCAGTGAAGTGAGCTAATAATACTTGCTGATAGAAGTATATTTTATATATGTATTTTGTGATCATAATACATTTGTATGCTTTGTTAAGATTATTAGAAAATCAAGATCTATGAATATAAATGTTTTAAATATAATAAGTTTTGATTTTTAAATGAAAAATGAAATGAAGATGATCTTTAGCTTTAATTTTATATTATTATCAATAACTTAGTGGCTCTGTGTAATATAAATTAGAAGATAAAAGAAATTCCTTCCAAATAAATCTTAGGCAAAATAAACTGTTGTGCACTCAACTTGGTATAATCCTTTTTTTGTGTTATATCAAGTAGGGTCTTGACGACTTGTAGCTACTGGGTAGGGAACCACCTACAGAGCTTTATCTTATTTAAGTTCGGAGACCTAGGTTGATGGTGCAGGAGTGTTGTGGGTTATTTTGCCGATCGAACCCCTTTGGGGTCGCTTTCGACATTACTTATTGGATTTAAGTTTCTCAAGTGTCAAATAAACTCAAGAAAAGCGTTAAAGAGATTTAGGTGTATCATAGCAAAAGGTAAGTTTTGATGATAATGCCTGGTTCACTGAGCTAGGTATCAGCCACCTAGAATCGATCGAGCATTGTGTAGGTATCATCAATCAGGTTGTTCTGACCTTTAGGAGCTAACCATCCATTTTTTTGCACTTTCCTCCTCGCTAATACCTCTAGGAAGATGTCATAAATGAGCTTTTCAGCTCCAGATATGTTGTTGCTTGAACTTTTTGGCTTGGTCCCTGTAAGAAGTGTCTTTGCAGTGTATTTCTACTAGTTGGTGTCGCTTCCCTTTATGTTGGCAGCATGCTCCAAACTCACCACACCTTCTAGGATTTTGAATCCATATTTGTTTTGTGAGGCACGCTCATTGATCAGAGCTATAGAAGAACTGGGGTAGAGAGAGAGAGACATAGCAGAAGAAAGAATGAAAAATCACACACAGACTTGTCGGGTAGGGGCAAACTGGGGTATTTTTGAGCTCTGTGAATCATTTTATATCATGTGAGTGGAAGTTACAAGAGATAAGGGGGGAGAGAGAGTTCTCCATATAGGAGATTAGTCTAGAGAAGAAGCGCAAAAAAGCCTAAAGGCCAAAAGCTCCTAATACATGCTATGGTTCTCGTATTTACATAAGATAGAGGAACCAAAGGTAAGAGTTACATGTTTGCGCTTGCTTTAATAAAATATATTCTTGTCTTTTGGCGTGTTTGTGCTTTTCCATATTTATAACTGATTTTAGCACATTTTCATACAAACATGGGTCAGTCTTTGTTTTGGGAAGTGAGTCGGGTTATTGTTTGGACAACGGTCGGCCTTCGCTCTGGGAAGTTGGTCGACCTTAGGGCAGCCAATCGAGTTGTCTAATTATCATTCCTTGGTAATTTCTAGAGATTATAAAGAAGCTGTTGAGAGATCTTCACGTTGATAGTCCTTCGACAGATCATTGGACATGTCATTGGTATGGATCTATCTCTTGTTAGCCTGGGTGGCCCTTGACCTTCAGTCGATGGACAATCCTTCGGTCGATAGCAAGCCATTCAGTCAGCTGGTTGTTGTTCGACGGGTGGTTTTCAGCCGGCCGACTTCATGAATAGTTATATCTTTTCATCAGTGGGATCCCTATCATACCTTTTAATCCTTAAAATTGAATTGTATAGAGATTTGTGCATACCATCTTTGGGTGTACATACAAATAGTTTGATTTTAACTTCTTAATTTTTCACGTTTGACTTGATTTTACATTAAATCAAAACGTAAATCCAATTAAAAATGCATACAAAGCACCGCCTTAAAATTGTCATTTTGGCCATTCGAATGACTTAACTTGAATCACGACTAATCCTACCTTAAACTTGTTACCAAACGCCCCCTATGATAATAGACATCTACTTTTACTCAATTTTCGGCACACAAAAATCATCATCACCATACTTTTAACATGTTCAAAGATTTGCATACAAAGAATTCAGAAAGAGAAACAAAGTTACACCATTAGATGATATACTCTTTAGACTAAGTGCTTAGCTAATGGACTCTTTATAAACTAGGCTGTAAAGGCTTTGGGGCCAACTGAGATACTTAAATTTTCTTTATTTTTATTTATTTATGTTTTAATTTGAAATAAAAAATAATTAACATGTTAAAAAAGATTGAATTATTTTTAAAAACATTAAAACACCCAAAAAAATTATTTGTAAATGGTCTTTAAAATAACTTATTTTTTTTAAAGTTAAAAACAAAAATATATAAAAAAATCACCATATAAATATATTTAAAACAAAAATAAATAAAACACAAAATACAAAAATCCAACAGCCATTTAATTTTCTTCATTCAAAAACAGTCCATAACATCAAAAATATCTACATAAGTTGATATTCAGGAGGGAGTAAAACTGATATATCAGGAGGGACCAACAAGTTGCTGAATGCTATTATTAAGAGAATATAAGAAGCTTCCATCTCCTTGACAAAGAAACAAATTAGCAGAAAACGACGTGCTGAAACTTATCATCCACCAGCTACAGAAATAATGCTGTGGAGGAAAATGGAGTCCCAATAGCAGACTTGTCAAATCCATCTCAACAAAAGGCCACTCCTTCCAATTCAACCTACCAAATCTTGCCTACAAACAATTTTCCTAATTTATTTTGTTTAATTACACCGCATGTGCAACAAGATTAGGATCGGATAAGGAACCTGCTTCTTTCAATCTTACAGATTCTAACTTGGTGGATAGCTCTGCCACCACAAGCCTGGTCAATAGCAGCCCAGCCACAAGTGCAGCCCCCATCAACATGATAAATACTGCACCCCAGCTCTTGGCTGAGATGTATCCGGTCAGCAAGGGACCAATAGCAGCTCCAACAGAACCTGTACCATCTATGATCGCTGTCACCGTCGCCAACGCACGAGAATTGCCATCCAAGGAACTATGGGTGCCGAGGTCAGCCGAAACCGCTGTTGTTATTAATGCATATGGGCCATTAACGAGCATTCCATTAACAAGCATGAGAGCAATGTTCCAGTAAAGAGAGACACTTCCATAGATGCGGTAGAGGAAGATGGCTGGGATTGCACAGTACATGAAGCACGCCGCCGTCAATGCGCGGGCATCAAACCGATCAGAAATATGACCGGCAAGAATGCCTCCAATCACTCCACCAACGTCGAAGAGTGTTGAAAGCGTTCCCGCCATGGAGTCTGATAGGAACTCGCCATCAATAGCTACAAGTAGGAATATAATGTAAACAAGTATGTTAGGAATATAATGTGAAGAGGCAAAGTTACACACACAGGAAGGTTTAGAAGTTAACATAAAAAGCGAAGGCATTTTTCATTTCTGTGTCTTATAAAAAATTCAGCACATGCATTCAGTCTAACGTAAATTGATATGGTATTGTTTACAGAATGACAGGCTTTGATTCAGAAGCGATTAGAGCTCAAATAAGAAGCTAACCTATGTCGCTGATGTAGAAAGGTAGCCAGTATAGGAAAGTATAGGCCACCAGTTTTGAGAAAAAGAGACACAAAGCAAATGGAGCAACACCAGGGATTCTCCATGCTTCAAAAAAACCGATGGCTTTATCCTCTGTATCCGTTTTACCTTCTAAGAGTGGCTCCATTACTTTATCCTTCTCAGGTAATTTAAGTAAATATTCCTCTTTCTCAAATCCAATAGCTTCAGGACTAACTGGCAGGAAGAGAAAGACCATCAACCCAACAAAGGTGATGAGAAAACCAGGAACAGCAAAAGACCATCCCCATCCATAACTCAAACAAGCAGAACCAATAATTGAGCCAGCAATATTCCCTACTGATGTGTGAGCATTCCAAATACCCATTATTAGTCCTCTCTTACTCTTACCAAACCAGTTCCCAACCACAGCAACAACCGACGGCCATCCTGTGGACTGGAACACACCCGCAAACAACTGAACCACTAGAAAGTAGTAGAAGCTATGGATGTTTAACCAGTAGCCGGCACCGAAGAGAGTGGTGAATAGACCAGTACCCACCATTCCCATGGTTAGAAGTATCCTCAGGTCCACACGGTCGCCTAAATGTCCAGCGAAGTACATGCCCAGGGAGTACATTGCGAGAAAGGCAACATCAATCTCACCAAGCATGGCAGTACCATCTACACCATCAAATGGTGCCCAACCATGTTGGAGTTTTGAATTTTGTAGTTCATGGTGATCTGTTTTAAGAAAATAAGATCTTGTCCAATGAACAAAGCCCAATTGTGTTGTGCGAGGATCCAGGACACCTTTGACAATACTTGTTGTCTTCCTGGTTGCATGGTAAGAAGCATATGTAAAGAATGTCAATAATAGAACAATTGCTTGGTATGTCTTGAAGCTGAAAACAACTTTTCTGATGGATTTGTTGCTTGAGGTATTGCTTCCATGATCATGTAATGGAGCCATGATTGATGTGCCGAAATTGCCACACTGAGAAGGCAAGGTTGGGTTCCTTCTTTGATTTGACAGAAGTTCAATCTTCTAAAGAGAAAGAACATTCACCTGCACATTAACAAAATAAAATTAGATTGTCGAACTTGCCAAAGAAATATCCAAATACAGATAAGACATGAATGATAACCCCAATTGCACTCTAACAAGCATGTAGACCCAAATTTAGACCTTTACACATTAATTATTAGTTTATCCAGTTATTTTGATCAGCAGTATGAACCCTTAGTTTCCATTTATCAAGCGAACTTTAGTAGGTTGATTAGAGCATTTGGATAGAACAAAGAAGAAGAGATGGGTTTCCGTCCATGTACAACAATTGATTTAAAAAAGCAGGCATGCTAAAATATTCCACCTCATACAACAAATTCAGAAAGAATTTGTTAATTTTTATCCATTTACTGACTGGCTCACAACCTCAACAAAATCAGAAATACAGAGAACTAGACCTCTTATAACAAACCTAATCAATTTTCACCTTCAAAACAACTGCTTAATTTGATGAAAAACAGGCTTTCGGATGGTCTAAAATTCTAGACATCGAATTCAGTTAGAAAAACTGAGATTGTGTTTACATGTGTATGTTTCGAAACCATTCAGACTCCAAGAAATCCAATCCATTACTTAACTCGAGGGGATCTAACCGAAATAATAATAATAGCAGATACAAATTGAACTGACAGGATTTCTGCAAATTCTCTAATAATCAGATGAAAAACCTATAATCCTAACACAAACACAGATTTTAAGCATCAGAACTCTGGGATTGGTATAATAACCTAAAAAGAAGCCGAAAAATTAGTTTCCACTCATCCAAACATCAACCAACCCTGTCATCTGAACCGAAAACAGAGTAGAAGCAATAAACTCCAGATGATTAAACTAAGAGTTCTAATGTGAGAAAGAAGGGAAGAATGTTAATTGCAAGAAGGTAGAAATTACCTTAAAGATTTCTAGCTGTTTCTGTCCTCCGATAAATGCAGCCTTCTGAGGCAGGCGCTCCCGAGGGACGGGTGACAGGGCTGCCTCATAATAAAAGCAAGAGAGAAGAATATTGGGGACGGAAGACAGCTGAGTAAATTACAAAAAAGTCCCTACTGTGTTTATTAATATGATCTATAATTTTTTTTAAACTTTTACGTATTACGAAAATTGACATCTGATTTTTTCAAAATAATTTTATTTTAAAAGTTGTAGTTTATTTAAGTATGATTTGTTGAATCCAATATTATTTTGTAACCTTTAGTCCGTGCAAAAATGTTGGCTGCTCTTGGTACAAGACAACGTCAACCTAAGGGAGAGTCGAAGAGAAAAAGGCTAGCGAAGAAATTGAACCCACTGAACAAGTGGAGATGTAGGAGTCATTTGACTCAATTTGAGGAACTTCTGAGAAGGTTGCACACAACGTTGGGATAGAGCTATGTGGTTCAACAACTGAAACATTGATGAAGATACCTGCTGAAATTCTGGCCCAACGTGGGGTAGCTAACATTTCCAATAGTGAACCTCCGGTCGATGAAAAGGGTCAGCTGATGATTTCCCATCTTTTGATGTGGGTGGAAACACCTGGTCCGAAGTGAATCGAATTTTGGTTAAATAATTCTCTTTATTTTCTCTTTATTAGTGTTTCTTGTCATTCACTCATTTGATTTTTGCTTCTTATAAATGAGGATCCTTGAGTTAAGGGATTGTTAATCGGCGGTGGTAGCCAAAATTTGACCTTGTTGACGAACCCCTTTCAGTCAACACCAACTAGCAACGAGGAGAACGTGGTTGACTGCTCGGTCAATTCTGTGAGACCCAGGGAGAGATGTTTGATGGTCACTTCATATCCCCAGGAACCTTAACTTGTTGCTTGGAAGACGAGGAGTTTTGTTTGATTCGGCAGGAAGAGGATATCCATGTGGTGTTGGAGGAAATGTGGGTGGAGGTATTCAATCTTCACAAAGAAGTTGTAGAGCTCCAAAAATATACGTTTGTGTAGAGGGTTCATTCCAAGGCTGATCGAGAAAATCAATTCAAACTCAGCGGTCAAATATTGTATCGAAGGTTAGCTAGATATGTTTGATTCTGGCTGAGGCAGCCGAGGACCAATTTGTGAAGTACCTTTTTTTGAATTAGATTTTGATTGTAATTATCCTTTTCGATAAATCAAATATTTTACTTTTTTTTCTATCTCGATTTTCATGTTGATATGATCTTTTTTATCGAAATCCTCACTCAAAGTTTACACTTTCATTGACGCACCTTCTGTCTTTTCTTTCATGCTCTTGTCATTCGGTTTGTCTTTCCATTCGACTTTAGCTACTCAATTTTTATTTCTATTTTTTTATGGCTCCCAAGAAAACTTCTCAGACCTTTGGTTTGGTGGCTGTAGTTAAGTGCTCTATATTGTCCTCATATGAAGTTGCTTTCTTGGCAGAAGCCTATATCTTTGACCCGACCATCAAGATGAGAGCCACCCACTAGGATGAGAAGGTGACTGGTAGGTACTGAGATGGTTTGGTGCTTTACTAGGATGAATTTTAATATTGTTTCAGGTCACCTTCAATTGGTACAAGGTTATTCCTACACAGCTCAAGTCAAAATCCATTGTTGCAATGATGAGTTAAATTGTTTTATGGTAGCCAAAGGAATCAGGTGGTTGACCGACCTTTTCAGCCACTTTTTCACCTTTTGCATGGAGTCGGCCGNATAAGTCCAATTTGGAATAACTGGCCAATTTTAATTGGAAATATAAATTTTTCATCACCTTGTCATTTGAGAGCTAGGGTGTAGGGACTGTTCCGACTGGTGACATCTTCCAGAAGAACAAAGGCACTGATTATAGTTGGATTGAGGGGGATGAAATTGAGGGTCAAATACTCTCAATTCTCTAATATATCGAGTTGGTGACCTTAAACTGAGTCCTATTTCCAGAGGTATTTGGCCAAATGACAATGGAACTCTGGGCCTCCTTTGAGGCTCTTGAAGTCAATCAAGAAAAAGTGGTAGCTACTCAGATATCTAGAAAGGAGGCTAAGGTTGAGGCCAAGGTAGGAGAAGCCTCTGGGCAAGAAATGGTGGTAGCTGGAGGGAGGTCAATCGAGGCTTAAGGTGGAGCAGTTGACTCAGTATGTGAGGATTTTTTTTTCTTTTCTGCAACCACAATACTGATTAAACACAAGTTGACTGGTGAATTGACCATTATTGTCAGAAAGCATGAAGTCCATGCTAGGTTTGATACATATCTCTTGGATGCAGCTCCTTCTAGTCGACAAGAACATGGAGGTTCCATTTGGTCGCCTAGAGGAGGGTGCTAATGAAGATGAATCCTTTAAGAAGATGAGAACATACCCTGACTGCACACCGCTAAGATACTTCATTTATCAATCTATCCACTAGGAAAGAGGCCATTCGACTAATATGGAGGTATGATCTCTCAAGGAAGTGCAAAACTGCGAGAAAAAGGAATCGGTTGCAGAGTCGACTCCTCTCACTTGTCCTTTCAAAGGAAGAGGAAGGGTTCCCCGTTCAGCTGGGATTTTTTTTCTAAGAGTCAGGGTACCAACATTTGGAGCTCTTTAGACACACCGGATTCACAACCATCATTCAGTCGGTGGATTGGTATGGAATCTTACCATCTGCCAAAATCTATCCTTTTATTTTTGTAGATTTTATCTTTTCACGCAAGTTCAAAAAGTTTCTCTGGAAGCTTGAGATATTTGATCTGTACAAGAAGGCCAATCAGTAACATATGAAGGTGTTAGAGGCATCTCACCTTTTGTTGATGGCTCTGGACCGTGCTAACATGAAGTGGGTCACCATTGCAGGGAGGCCAAAACATCGGTCTGGCTTGCAAATAAGGTAGAGAAGAAAGTAATGGTGGCTAGTGATACCTAGCATCGACAGAGGAGGAGCTCTCCATAGTCTCTGATCTTTTATTGATCGTTGAACAAAAAAATTATGAGTTGCAATGGAAGATGGCGACCATGAAGTTTGGGGAAGATTTTTTTGAATCGTTTCAATCCCACCCGAGGCAAGAAAAAATTTTAGGCAAGCAACTCTAGATTGGAAGCATCATAGTAATCGACTGCTCCATTCGATTGGGCTTGGTTCATCCAAATTATGCTGACTTAAAGAATTAACTGCACTCTACACCAGTTCTGAGGAGTCATCCGTGGATGACTTGGATGCTGAAGATGAAAAATGATTTTCCATCCGGCTCTCTAATACTTAGGTATTTTTACTTTTTTCATGAAACATTTTTTGTAAAGTTTATATAGACAAAATCTTTTGTAAACATGGAGATTTTGTAAATTTCCTTAATTCTAAATTCAATAGGAGACCATTCAATTGTTTTTATACCTTTGACTATTTTACCTTTTATCATTTCTTTGTGGTAATTTCTTGATGATGACTCAGACCTTATAAATATTGCTGGTCAATTTTTATTAGTCGTGACCCGACATAAGTCTTACACTGCATGTGTTATTTTGCTTTGTTCGGACTTATATCTTGTATTCTTAGTCAACCTGCACTTTTCATCAGAACTTGGGTGGACTGCTTTCGCTAGGGTAACCATCAGGACTCGCTGCTAGGGAGGAATCCTCCTTCAGAGCAATATTGGCGTTGAGCTCATAGACTGACTTTATGATGCTTTGAGTTGATGGTCAGTTTTGTTGTTGTGGTATCAATGGACGTCTATAGTGTTATTGTCGATCGCCTTTGCTTTTTGTTATTGGCTTGTGTCTTACACTTTTTATGGTCTAAATACTTGGTCGAATCATCGCTTTGGCTATACCTCACCCTTTGTTAGGTCTTAGACAGATCTTGTCACTTCCTTCATGTGGGAGTAACCGCCGAGACTCATCTTTAGGGTGATTTGTGTCTTACCCTTTATGAAGTTTATCTTTACTGGTAGTTAATCACATGCAGAGCTTTATCTGATTCACACTTAGAGACTAATATTTTTTTACGCAGAAGCTTTGCAGAATATTATACCTATGGAACCTCTTTTGGGTTGTTGTTGGTGTGGTATCTTTGATCCAAGTTCTCCAAGTGTCCATTGGACACAGAACAATATTTGATGGATTCATCATAACATTAGAAAAGTTTTCAATATAACACTCCCTGTGTTGATTAAGGTGTTGGTGGTCCGAGTCGGCTGATCAGTCTGCTAGTGTAGTTAGTTGACTCATTTTGACCGTCGAGAACCAGACATCAATTTTAAGGTGTTTCCTCCCAGCCAAAGTCTCTAGTAAGGTGACATAAATGATGTTTTAGATTCCAGATATTTTGCATGCACTCCTTATCATGCTCCCTGTTTAAGATTCTTTGTGATGTGCTTATTCTCTTTAGTGTCACTTCCCTTCTTGTTGGTAACATGCCTCACATTCACTGCACCTTTTAGGAAGTTAAATCTGATATTGTCCTGCAAAGAGCTCCCAAGGAACAGAATAGTAGAAACCTAGAGGGAGACGTGGAGAGGGAGAAATAAAAGAGCACACATAGCTATAGAGGCGAATTGGGGTATTCTAGGGCACTATGATCCCCTTTATATCTTGCAACTTGAGGGTTACAAATAAGAAGAAGAGACAAATCTCCTTACAAAGTACGAGTCTAGAAAGAAGAGCCAAAATCTCTTTTTACATGCATTGGACCACTACTATTTATGAAAGATAGGGGGTCACAATGAAAAATTATACATTTTCCGCTACATGATATTATTTTCTTTTATTATGCCTTTTTGTATTTTAACTAATTTTTGCACCTTCTACCTTCTAATGTCTCTGGACTTTCCAGTCTACAAATCTTTGAGTCGATCGACTATGTTAGTATCAGCCATCTATATTGTCTGGATGTCAGTCGCTCTTCTATCTGAGAAGACAACCGACTTTGACATTGGTAGTCGTCGACTCTAGCATGGCTAGTCGGCTTGTTTGTTCATTAGGAAAAATTTTGGGAGAGCCTCACTTTAAGGCTTGTGATATTGCTGAGGGTATTGGACCGTTATTCAACCGTTAGGGATATTGTCTGTTTTTGGTTGGCCTGGGTGGTCATTTGGTTGGTCATCAGCCGTTCGGTCAGCTAGTGGTTCTTTAGCCGACCAGCTTTATTAATAATCAGCTTTTAATCTTGGACCGTCAGACTATCTCGAGATTTGTGCACGTCATTTTTGGGTACATTACTATATAGTTTATTGAAAAAAAAAAATTATTTGAAAATTTTTCTTTGGATCAAAATGTCTCACCTTTTTGCTCTGAATTACTAATTTAAATTATTCCATGAATGATATTGATTTGATTAAAAATGATTTGAATATGATTTAATCATATTTGAACTTTATACGAATAAAATGTTAGTAAAGTTGGAGCCATGTATGGACCTTTATAAAATTGGGTTTACTTTACAATCGGCACACAGTAAAGCAATTAATGAGCTTTAACATAGTATGCTTCAATAATAGTATAACGAAATAGCATTATAATCTTTATAATACCATAAATCATAATATATATATCATAGGAAAAATTCAATAGCAATAATGTCATAGAGTACAATCCAATAGCTACAACATGATAGATTTAAGTAGAAATTATTATTCTACAATATTTATGACAGTGTCATGCTTTATAATGAATATATATATATATATATATATATATATATATAAGACTTACTTTGCCATTAATTTGCGTAATTAATGGCAAAGTAATTCAAGGTCTAGTCGAATAAACATAAAAACGTTACCTTTTTAGGTTTACCGTACCAAGTAATATTTTATCTTCTATAAAAAAATCTTATATATTAATATTAGAATTTAGAAAACTGAATAAGATAATATTCAAAATATATTTATAAATACTAATTATCTTGAGCGTTGGAATAAAATAAATATTGAAAAATGAATTTATGTAAACTTGCTATTCTCGGTTGTGAGAGACGGAAGCAGTCATTTCGTCTCAAATTTGTATGCATGATGGTGATATTTTTTAAGGTATTTGTGACATTATAATGATATTTTATCATATATCATCATAAAACCATCAACATTAGAAAAAATGCAGCTCTCAATTTGGACTCCAATAAAATCTTGTTGGGAAAATGATGAAAATATGCCAATAACACCACAGTGTTATTCGCGTGATTCTTCGAGCAGTATTATTGACACTATTCGTGGGCGTTACTGTGGTGTTATTGTGGTATTATTGGAGTTGTTTTGAAAGTTTATTGCGGTGTTACCGTGGTGGAATTTGCATGGTCCTCCGAGCGGTGTTATTGGCACTGATCACTGATGTTATTGCAGTGTTATTGTGACGTCAATTTGTTTTACGAGGTTATTGAAACGAAACCACGATGTCAGTAGTATTACGGTGTTATTGTGGTATTATTGGAGTTGTCCTGTAATAACACCACAATAACAACCTTTTCGTTATTTTTTAGGTAGGCACAATCAGATACACGTAATAAAATTTTATTAGTGTCCACACCTCTCCGTGTGTAACATTTTTGCCCAGTTGGCCGAGCCTGTGTAATTAGGGCTGTCAAAAAAGCTCGTTGTTCGTGAACAGTTCGTGTTCGGTTTGTCAATGAGTTCATGTTCGATTCGTTCGATAAGTAAACGAGACGAACGCGAACAAATTTTTTTTGTTTGATTAGTTAAACAAACCAAACACGAACAGTGATACGTTCGTTCGTGTTCGAATCGTTATTTTTCGAAATATAAAATAATTTAAAATAATTATATATAAAAAATTTATGATATTTAAAAAAATTAAATTTTATAAATTATAATATATAATAAATTAATAATAATAATATATTAATATACTATATCAGTAATACATTAATATAGATATTATATATTTATATAATATAAATTATATAATTAATATAATATATTATTTATATATATTAATATTATAGATGTCAAACTGGCTCGTTGTTCGCCAACAGCTCACGTTCGGCTCGTTCGTCGAGAAACAAACACGAACAATTTCGAACACGAGCTTATTTCAAACAAACTAAATTTCAAACGAACCGAACACAAAAACAAACTCCGTTTGTTCGTGTTTGGTTCGTTTACACCCCTATGTTAGACAGTGTAATATCAACTTTTTATTTTTTGCAAATGTTCGATATATAATTATAGAGAATTTATATGATATGGTTGTAAATTTTCCAAAATTATAACTTTTTTTATGGTAGCACGGTAAGGGTGTTTTTGTAATTACGTGCCAGCGGTGACCATAGCTTCGTATTTTTTTTTCAAAACAACCAATTATGTTATTTATTCACTGCGGGCCCACAGTGGGCGGCTAAGGGCAATATCCGGAGGATATTCGCCGCGCCAAAAAATGGATTTGGTATATTGTTCGAATATTCCTTCTCTCTTCGCTTACTCGTCAGCTTCACAAGACTCATCCCCTGTTTCGTACACAACACAGCAGTCCATTCAGATGAGCCTGCGTGAACGTTTGCCACGTAACCATGATTTTTTAAAAAAAATATAGCAATTCTAAAACCAGGGCTGTTGAACGATGATAAGAAAAGATTTAAAGATTTTCAATTGCAATTCAGGGTATCTTAAATTATCATAATAATCTACAGATTATCAGGATAAACTTACTTGTTATTTGGAAGAGCTTATGCAGAACAATTTATTGGCAGTTGTTGCTAGATAAATGATCATTTCACATCTGTTTAGTAAAGCTGTTTGCAACATAACTGTATGAACACAGAAATAGATAAAACAAAAGTCGCAAATCATTACTGATCAGTTCAAAAAGATAACATAGAGTGCTCACACCCGCGTGAGTATCAGAAGAAATAAAATAATGATAAATACAATTACAACTATAATGAGAAATATTAAAATATTTAATTTAAAATTCTGACAGTGTCTGTCCATAACTGCACTGTGACCATGCACAATCATCGTACCCCGAACCACCCTGTTTCCAATAATCTGCCCCAAACGAGCTTTCAATGGAGATTCAATTTAATGATGTACTAAAAATTTTAAATATTTTAATTCAACTTAAATGATATAAATGATATAAAAATAATATTTTAATTAATTCAATGTATAACATTTTAATTTAGGAAATTTGATTTTTTAATATTTTGAATAAAGTTTCAATTTAAAATTTTAAGGATATGAGTTTTAAAATTTTATTTTAATTTTTAATAATTATTTATTTATTTCCAGCCTTTGCATCAAAATTAGAAGACTATATAATCACCTCGTTCTTAAAGTATCTATCTGATCGGTTCAATCGATGGTTTTGGCCAACTCTGATCAATTCGTTGCAGCAACAATTTGCCATTGATCGAACCGATTAGAAGACCGATTCTTAGTTGAACCGATTAGATAGACATGTCCCGTTTAAATTTTAAAACATTAGTTCAAAGATCTTTTTCATATGCACCAATGTTCCTTTTTAAAAAAATCCTTTTCTTCAATATCAAGTGATTCATCAGCTTTAAATTTTCACACCAAAACCACCCTTCAAACTACTAATAGAATGTTGGTGTTCATAGTTTTTATTTTTTTATAATTTTAAATATAGTTGTCATTTCTTCTAATGCAAGGATCTTAAGTTATGATAAGAAGTTGATGAAAAAAATCCTAAGCTTAAAAATGAGTAAGAAGCAAATTAAATGTATACTTTATACGTCATCAATAAATTCTCATTATTCGGGATGAAACCCGAATCATATCAAGCCCCGATCAAGACATTAAACCATGTTTGGAAGTTTTTCAGACACATTTAGAATGTCAAACAGATGTGAATATGATGAGTTCATGATCGAATTGAGGTCTCGACAAGATGAACCCAACAAACCTAAGAACGCTCAATTTTGATATAGTTAAAACACTCAAATGTCCACCAAATGCCGTCCAATCAAGGAAACCTCTTTGAGTTGTCCAATCAAAGTAGTTCAAATTCCTTCATTAATTGCAACAGGAACTCAATAAATAGAGTCCTGCGCCTCTCATGAGGGGGGAGAGAGCTTGAGCCACGAGGAAGAGCTTGAAGCTTTGAAGAAGTTGAAGACCAGCATCACTCCTGCCGTCGTCGACCATCACCGACCACCACTCACCGGTCGTCGCCAATTTTCATTGCCTACCTCCCCTCATTGCGGCAAGTTCAATCATGCATCAGTGTTGTAACTTGGAACACCTTGAAACCTCTCTCGCTTGTGGGACAAGTGGTTGTAACCACGATTATCAATTTATAAGGGAACTCTTTAGCTGGCCAGGCCCCCGTGGTTTTTTCTTTTACTGGTTTTTTACGTAAAAACTTTTAGCATCACTAATAGTAATTTTCTTTCTTCTGAGTGAGCGATGAATCTTTGTATCACACTAAGATAATAATATATTATTCCACTGCCGTGAATTTTCTAGTACACATCAGTTTGTC
>NEWO01000206.1:1000109-1063904 GCA_003013225.1 Phalaenopsis aphrodite
AAAAATTATAAAGTTTAAAAATAATAGAGTAGTACAGGTACAAGTAATACAGACGAGTGAAATTAGCATGTCTAAAAATAAAAACACTATTCTAGCATTTACATTGAAGTAAAAGATAAAAATTAAAAACAATATAACAATTTAGTGCAATAAACGTAACTTTAATAGTTTACAAAAATGCATATTTAAACACTCTAACAAACATTCAACAACAAACTAACTACAAAAAATCTAAACATGAAACAGCAAAAAAAAAAAAACACAACAAAACAAACAAATAACACTACACATCATCAATACCTTCATCATCATCATCATCATAGCCTACATCCTCCTCTATATCAACAAGTTTATAAGGCGTATATGTTGGGCAAGTAGGAAATACTACCGAGAATTTCTCCATCGCTTCATGATAAGCAATTCCAAATAAAATTTCAAAAAATCTCAAATATACGATTTTTAGGCTCCAACAAACACATTCTAAACTAAATAATAATTCACTTATGGATTTCTCACAATTTCCACCAAGTTTTGAAATTTTTGGCCATACCCACAATGTGGAAGAAATCAAGGTAAAATAAAAAATTTCCAAAGCAAAGATGAAGATCTTACCCAAATATGATGAAACCTAGAGTTTAAAGTATTTCCTCCAAGCGAATCAAGCACAAATCTAAGCCCTAGGTTAAAGTTAAAAATGCAAAAAATAGAGGAAGAAGACAAACTAAAGTTAAAAATGGCATCAATCGGCGGTTCAGCCCTTAAAACCTGCTCTCGGGTTGGCTCGACGCTATAGCGCCATTCAAATGCACCCAGAATTTTATGACTTTTTATATCATGACAAAGAACAAAAAATATAAGATGTTTAAAGTCTTTTCCCATTTTAATGGCCATTTTTGGGTTCGACAACACTCCAAAGTTTAACTTTCAAATACTCAATTCATGACATAAGGTCTTCATTTAACATCACGGAACTCGTTTTCTTATAATAATAATATTTTTAATACAAACAAAACAACAAAATCATAGATATAAGCCAATACAACACAAACACAACATCAAAAGTTCTAATGCCTTAACAAAGAGAACATCGACACACTACACAGAAGAACTAGTTACTAACACATTTATCTTTCTTCGGAATCACTTTAGACCCAGTTTTGATCAGAGTTGTCATTCTTCTGTTCACCCACCAAACAATTCTGATTGTAGAAATGATATAAAGAAGCACAAGGAAATTCCGAAGTGAATTTCTCATCTATCCACTTTTTTGTGTTATACATCGTCACTTGACAATATTGAAAATATGCCAAATTGTTGAATTGGAGTTTCAACAGCCAATCCAAATGCTCATATTGGTGGAACAACTTTTCAAGTTTGGTATGCAATTGAGAGATCTCACCTTCAATCTTCTGAAGTTTAACCATAAGTCGCTCCAAACTCAATGCAAGAAATCTGTTGAAATACGTCAGAGCATCCTTATGCACCATCTTCTTATCTTCAAATCTCCCATTGCCATTGCTCTCCATGATCCTTAAAGTAGAAATTGCTTTCTCTACTCTCAAAGCTCTACAATTTCCAAAGAAAAGTCAAAGGAATACCTATCTTCTCGTCATAGGCCGATTTATAGAGAAAAAAAGGGAAGAAAACCGTACTTTGGCGATTCCAAGGAAGTTATTCGAATTGTGGCGCTATAGCGTCAGACCAACTTTCTCAAAATCCAAATTTCTTACTTCCAATCTTCAATTCCATTAATATAATAATATTTTGAGCCAACATAATCGTGTAAGACTCCAATTTACATCAAAAACTCATCACAATGAAAATCAACAATCAAGTCAATCACACCGATAATTATGGGTTGCCTCTCACAAAGCGCTTGGTTTAATATCATCAGCCCGACATATCCAATGTTTTTAATCTGGTTGACCCAACATTAAGATCTCCTCAAATGTAGAACTATCTCCACTTATATAAGCCTTTAACTTGTGTTCATTTACCTTAACCCCCCATTTAAAACAGCTCAACCAATCAAAATAACTGAGATGCCCTCATTAGATCTTTAAGAAGCTTCTAAAGGGTGCTAAAAGAGACCTTTTGCATCCACTTTTCCCATCCCCAAAGTTATTCAGTGACCTTGGAAGGGACTGGCACCTAGGGGCCTGGTCCCTAGCACCAAGGCACCAGTCTGACATCATGACGTCAGGCTCCTAGTACATATGCACTATTTCTGGTGCCCAAGCGCTACCCAAGTGGCTCCAAACTTCCGTGTTCTAGGGAAAAGGCTAATTGTTGAGCTGTTTTGGGTGCATAGGAGTCCAGAACTAGCGCCTAAGCGCCCAGACTAGCACCTTGGTGCCACAAACTAGTGCAAAACTTCTAATGGCTCAATTTAGACGTCCGACGAGGCATTTTGGGTTCCCAGGTGCATGGGATTGACGCATATGCCTCGGTCTAGCCCCAAAACCTTGATTTTCAATGAGAGTGCCCAACTGAGGATTTTTTTATCTATAAGCTATAAGAGACTCTGTATGAGTGAAATTGATTCTCATAACTCTAAAACAAAGTATTTTAGTTGACGATTCATCAGAGAAATCTTTGCTGACGGTTGTCCTAAACCGTGACGTGGGTAGGGCATCCCAAGCCCTAATTTTTTTGTAGCATGCGTAGGAGAATTTTGTGGTTTTTTTTGTCCACGAGAGGCTCTAGAAGGACGTGCAGTTACTTCTAAACACTAGAATAAGCATTGAATATGTCCCACATTCTGAATGAGCCTTTTCGATGGTAGGTACTTCCAGGTAAGGCTAAATCACCGCCAACTCTAGCTTTTTGCCCCGAACAAGTACTAGAGAGCCCCGAGTGGGTGTCTTGAGCTTCAAAATACTATAGATGAACAGAAGATCATCGAGAATGATGCAAGTGGACATCCTACACTCGTGACATCAAAAATTGGTGCCAATAAATATTTTTGAAATTTGCAAAGAACTTACTGACAGATTAAATTTAGTGGGCAATTCTACAGAATCTAAGCTTTTAGAGGTTATCAACATCATTGATAACAATACATCTTTAGTACCTAATGGGTTTACTACTAATTTCTATGAAGTTATTTTAAGGGAGAGGACTCTCTAAATTACTTCACCACTTCAACTATAACACTATTCTCTAAGAACTGTACTAAAGACTGTTGCGATCATTTCAAAATCATTAGCTTAACTACTTTTCTATCTAAGGATGTCTGCAAGATTTTTATTGCTAGACTTCAAACTCTTCTACCTCAATTAATATCACCTCAACAATCTATGTTCACTAAAGGAAGAAATATTATGAAAAATATATTATCAACCCAAGAATAGTTAACAGTTTTGGATAAGAAATTTAGGGGTTGCAACCTTATCATAAAATTAGATTCGAAGAAAACCTATGAAACTATTGACAAAAAAAAAACATTATTGATGTTCTTAAAGTCAAAGCTTTCAATAATGAGTTCTACAATCTGATTCAAATGTTGTTGTGTGGCAATTACTATTCGCTTTTAACCAATGCTCAAGCACATTGATATTTCAAATCCCATACGAGTATCAAACTAGTTGGTCCTTTGTTCCACACTCTATTTATACTTGCATTTGATTATCTGTCTAATTATCTCAATGAGCTACATGCGAGGAATGGAAAAACCCATTATGCACACAACTTGACCATATAAGTCTCACACCTTGCCTATGATGATGATGCACTAATAATTACAACTGCAAGCAAGAACTTTGTGAACCTGAATCTTAAACTACTTGTTCATTTTGAGAACAACACTGGAATGAAGTTTAATAAAACTAAATGTCAATTTTTTTATTAGAAAGAAAGTATCCTTGACGGCAAAAAAATGGATTAGCACTTATACTGCTTTCAATTATGTTGAACTCCCTTATCAAATACATTGACATCAACTTAAGTAAAGGTCACAGGAAGCATAATCATTTTGAGGAAGTGGTGAAAAAAATAAAAACACAAATCCAAAATTAGCCTACCTCTTTCTTATCATATAGGGCAAAATCACTTTACGTATGAGTTTCCTAAATTCTATTCGTATGAGTTTCCTAAATTCTATTCCTTTATACATACTTCAGGTCCTTAAAATAAAGAGTAGCATAATACTAATCTTGGAAAGAATATTTAACCTGTTCTTATGGTCAGGAAAAACCAGAACAATTCATTTGGTAAGTTGGAAGAAACTTTGTAAAGACTTAATTGTAGGGTTCAAACCAATAAAGACTCTATCAAATATAAATTTGATGAAGTTATGGGTCAGATTCAGAGCACACGATTCACCATGGGCTATGTACATGAAGAAAAAAATATATTGGCGAGTTGCACTCCACCCTTATAACTCAAAATAAAGGTGACTCAGTTTTTAGGAAAGGTATGCTCAAATTGTGGGGAGAGGTCGGACACTTCTTTACTTAGGATTTGGGGGAAGTTCTTTTTAACTTTTGGCATGATAATTGAAATTCTTTCACAATGTCTCTCCACCCTTAATGGGGCATTGGTGCAATTTGGGGCTCAACCTAGAGAGGATAAAAGTTTATGATTGATGGGTTTATGAAGAATTGAACATTACAAAACTGAAGGCTTTGGCTAATGAGGAGCAGGTTTCTAAGAATGCTATGATCATTTAATAGCCCACACAAGAATAAACTGGTTGCTAAATTCTTTCACAATGTCTCATCATCGAAAATTATCTTTCATAAATTGTAGAATTGAGACAAGTTTCTTTGGGTTAATATGATTTGGAACTAATGTCTTACCCTATCTAGGTGATTCTTCACTTGGCGAGGTCATGACAACCTACTAACTTTGTATGGCATCCTCAAATTAAAAGGATTAAAGATTCCTCTTTTTTCCACTTATGGAAAAAGGGGATGAATCATTTAATCATCTATTATTCTATTACAGGTTTTCAGTATAAGTGTGAAGGAGATTGGGACTGTACTTTCAGATACTTGTCCTATTGAGAGATTGAATTTCTTCGATCAATGTATTAAAAGTTAGGGATAATAGCATCACTCCAATCTACACTTTTCTGATATGCTACCATTTATTACTATTTGATTCTTTTGGATGGATAAAATTCAGGAAGCATGAGGAGTTATCCGTAGGAATTAAATTAGTGATGTCAAATATTATGGTTTACATTTATAAGGTGCCTATTTATGGTGCAATTACAAGTAATTTCTTAACTTGTTCAAAACAAAGCTCGGAGAGCCTTAAAATCCCAAAGAGGAAGGCTGTTAAAAAGAAAGCAAACATGGTTTTCTAGAAGACACCTCGAAGACCTTGGATCAAAGTCAAAAATCATTTATCATGTAAACATGCATAGAGCATATAAATTTATATTGATATCAAGAGGTTGCATTATAAAACAAAAATCATCATATAATAAAATACATATTTATTATATGCGTGTTACGCTTTATGCACAAAATTAGTTTCAAAAGGATAAAATTTAAAAATATGATAAATGATGGTATGAATTCATGAGTGTGCAAATGCATCAGTCATTCACCTCATAACATAATCTTGTGACAAAACACCTCATTCTATGATATGCAGGGAACAAAAATAAGTATATATGGTGGAAGGTTTGATTCATTCAAACATTTCTATGCATTAATGAAATAGACAATTTAGCAAATATATTAAGATAGATCCATTAGAAACTATCCAAAGATGGAAATAACAATGAAATTATATAGATACCATGTTGCATGTGATACATGAACTCAAGAGCTATCATGCAAACCTAACCTACTCAATGGAAAGAAATCCAAATCCCTTATCCTCTCACCAATATTGTTTATGGTAAGGAGTACCAAACCTGTCATCATATATAATAGAGACATGCTCACTATCATTCACGTGTACCAAACACGTTATCATACACTATCCTGACATTCCATCTATCACTTGATTGATCAAATCAAGTTCATGGAAAGTTTCATTAAGGGAAACCCATTCCATGGTCTTGGGAATGAAAACCTAGATCCATATTCTCGTAATCATAAACACCATGCAACCTACAAAGTGATGGAGTAATCAAGAAAGTGCTATGGATTCAAAAACTTTTTTTTTTATTCTGTTGCATGGAATTTATGTTTATGGAAGGTGAAAATGAAAAAAACTTTGGCACACTCAAGGAAATAAAATAGGCTTAATGAGACCTTTCTACCTTAGGATTTTTTTCTAACATCAACCTACTCTATGCCTATAACATCAACCTAAATAAGATCTAAAATGAGAAGGGAAAAAAAAAAAAAAGATCTCACCGCATAGGGTTCAGGTTTGTCTCAATCTCTCCTAGCACCCTTGCATGAACTAAGGATTTGAGAGGGTTGATGCTATTCTTCTTTAAGGCTTCTTTAAGAAACAAAGATAGCTCTCACTCAAGCTTTGAGAGAGATTAGAATAAGAAGAAGAAACCTTCTTCAAAACTTCTCTCTCACACATATAGAAGAAATGGGAGAGAACCTCTTTTTAGCTAGAATGAATGGAAGAAGGGGAAGTAAAAGGGAAGGATGAGAGGAGCCTTTCTCTAAAATTTATAAAAATTGTAGCAGTTTGCTTAGTGTTTTTTTTATTTTTATTTATTTATTTATTTATTTTTATCAAAGTCAAGTGATAACAAGATAACGATCTATGAGACCTTTATCCTTAATTGAAAATATAATTTAGTCCCGCCAAATGTTCTTACTTCAAACCTATTTGTTAAACTAAACTTGGGGGAACTATCCCCGCGCCTATTGGACCATTCTCCTCTTTTGCCTACCAAAATTATAGTTAAATATGGGTTGAAATTGTTAAAATTAGCTCCCACCTGAGACCATAGTTCGGCTTGGCATCTGGCAAATTATGCTAGCCTGGATGTAGATAGGGAGACACAAGTGGGTAAGGTGCACGGGCAGTACAACGACTAGGTGTGTATGGTCACACATGAGCCTAGAGTTGTTGGGTGTGCACGGGCATTGTTGTGCACTTACTAGTGATGTTGTTTCTGGCTAGCCCAAGTGCCAAAGACCACCTCAAAAAATATTTTTATCGTATAATTTCTTTCATCCATGGAAAGTTCTTATGAATTTGTGAACGATGGAAAAGAGTATAAAAATATTTGAATTATTATCTGACATATTATGAATCAAAATTGATGCCCATAACCAGATTGTAAATTTGATTTAATAGCTTTAATTGCATATAATAAAAATTTATCATTCAATTTTCTTTATATTAAATTTCTTTAATTTAAAGAATATAACCGATACATCTTTCTATTTTATTACTTAAAAAAATGTTTGGGCTATTAATGCTCAATGAGTGAACATGGATTTAGCCTCAAGTTGTTAAATTGATAAAAAAAATGATTTTATGATTTATGAAATTTTAAGCAAGATGATTTGGGAAGGTAGTTCCATAAAATGTTTATTAGGTTATTTGTACCTTCCCAAGATATCTATTATCATTTATCACATATTGCTCCTTTGGGTCCATTCCTTCTATTATTTGTTTGGCGATTCAAACTTGTTATTATTTATTCTATATGAAGAAATAATGTTATCTCTTCGTTCCAGTCCTCCCTGACTTGTACCCAAAATAACTTACATGCACAGTCTATTAGGATAATAAACTTTTTTCTAATAAGAACTAAACCATCTCAATGGGCGAACATATGATTGCACAGATATTATACAAAAAATTGTATCAAAAGCCAAACCTGGTGATGAGCCTGTAACCAAGCACCAATAGATCTTCAACTAATGACCTGCTGCATCATCCGACCATCAAATTGTGAACGGGCAACAAAAGGCTGACTGAAACATTTCTCTTCCTAATGTTTTCAAATCTAGTGAGTCAATTTCCTACTTCACAACCAACTTGAATCAAAGTTTGCTCATTTCACTCGCAGCTGCACTGTACTTGTCTTTAAGATAAGCTTTGATGAAAGAATCCAAATCTCCATCCATTACAGAAGTGATATCAGAAGTCTCGATCCCAGTCCTCACATCTTTCACAAGTTTGTATGGGTGAAACACATAGTTTCTTATCTGCTGCCCCCATTCAGCCTTCACTGCATCCCCTCTTATCTGCTTCAGCTCAGCAGCTCGTTGTTCTTCGGCTATGACAAGCAACTTTGTCTTCAGACGACTGAGCGCCTTGATCTTATTAGCCAGCTGAGATCTCTCCTCAGTGCAGCGGACTGTAACACCACTTGGAATGTGAACAATCCGTACAGCAGTTTCGACCTTATTGACATTCTGGCCTCCTTTTCCACCTGCTCGAGAGAAACTTATTTCCAAGTCCTCTTCTGGTATGTCAAGGTTTATGGATTCTTCACGCAGAAGAGGCATGACCTCCACACCAGCAAAGCTTGTCTGGCGAAGACCTTTAGCATTAAAGGGAGACTGCCGAACAATTCGGTGTGTTCCTTTCTCCCCAGAGAGGTATCCATAAGCAAAGCGCCCTTCAATTTCAATTGTGGCTGACTTGATCCCAGCTTCCTCTCCCCAAGATTTCTCAACTACTCTACTTTTGTAACCCTTTTTCTCCCCCCATCTTGCATACATTCTTAACAACATATCAGCCCAATCCTGTGCATCTGTGCCCCCAGCACCGGCAGTAATAGCAATTATAGCTCCCTCCTTGTCATAAGGACCGGATAGAAGCTGTGTCAACTCGAAATGATTCATGTCCTTGTTTAAATCTCTAACTATTTTAGAAGCTTCTTCAAGCAGTCCAGTATCAATGGAATCCAACTCCTCCGTCAGTTTAACTATTGTTTCAGCTTCCTCCACCTGAGATTTGAATTCGTTGACCTGTTTGATTTTATCCTTTACATCAGTCAATGCCAGAAGTATTTCCTGAGCTTTATGAGGATCATCCCACAGAGAACTATCTGCAGCCTTCCTCTCCAGAACACCTAGATCTGCTTCTAGCCGTTCCAGACCTGTAGCAATCCTTACTTCCTCAACACGCGCTGCAGCAGCTTGAACGTCCTTCCTCAAGCCATAAAAATCTTGCATAGCCCATTCAGAGCTTTCGGAACTAGCTACATTAGATTGGCTTCCAACTGTTGCATTTTCAGCCTTCAGCAAACGAGGGGATAAACGTAGAGGATTCGTGTGGGAGGAAACGGTAAGGGCAAGATGGGCTCGGATTCTGGCTCGGACGGAGCGGCTAGTGCTGTACAGCCGCGAGAATCTGATGCTAGAGCATGGTAAGGAGATGCGGAGCGAGTCAAACGGCGGCGAGAGTGTCCGGTGCGGCCACTCCATGGAAAGCCCTAGATAGCGGATGAACGACGAAGCTTCTCCGAGCAGAGCAGGCCTTCAATCTTAAACAGAGAAGAAGTGTAAAAATAGACCCAACTATTTACATGACATTATTTTAAATCTAAATTATACATATATATATAAAAAAAACATAATCTCTACTCCATAAATTTGGGTTGAAATAGTCTAAATGGTGGATTATTAGAGCTCAATTTTAAAATACTTAGGGACTATTTTGACTCTTCCATGAAGTCTGGGCCCAGAATGACTTTAATGTAAATAAACGGGAAGTATTTTCGCACTTTGCTTGAAAATAAAATTTGAAATATAATTTTCTTTGATATTAACCCCAATAAATTTAAACAATAAACATGCATTCAATAATTAAGAGTATCTCTCCAAGGTTTCATTGAGTTTTCTTAGAGATACATATTATTTTGGGAGATTGATCAATCCAAATTCTTCACTTGAGCTAATTGAGATTGACTTAACATTGGTGATATAGCTTCTCATGCATAACTTAAATGAGTCAAGATTTCTTTTTTAGTTCAATGAAACTCTTTTCTTGTCTCTTATTATAGAATATCATATATGAGAACAATACCTTTTATTATCACACCTTTTTTTATTAAAAAATGTTGTGGGGATTCCAATCTTTCTCCTTCCTTGTGGCATGTTTTTTTTTTTGTTTGTTTGGTTCATATTCCAAAAACTCAATCATTTATTTTAAGTCATAACTTCATTACTTGATATTTGTTTTTTATTCTATATGTAGCTTCTTTCATATATAGTTGAATTTAGTCTACACGTTCTTCAAAACTTTTCATTCCCTTCAATCACATATAAGTAAATTAATGTTTTATTTATGCACCTTTGTGTGTTTAATTTTAGTCTTTACTCCTTTAGTTTATATCTTATTTATTTTAGACTTTTAAAGCTTATGATAAATAAAAATTTTCCTTATTGATGATCAATAAGAGAATTATGATCATTTCCCCCATAGGGAAAAATTACTTTTTTCTTATGCTACTTTCCTGTTGATTTTATTTATTATATATTTGTGATTAGTATATCCACACTAAGGTTATCTCAAGTAATCATATGCTAATTAAGTCCACTTTTTGCCCTCTTTAAAGAAAAGAAAATAAAGAAAATAGAGGTGCTCCCACACTTATTTCAGTTTTGATTATTATAGTTCCAATAATGCCAATGAGCTAGCTTAGAAAAGGAGGATGATATCCTCAAATTCTGTTCTAAACCGTCTAACTAGTAGACCTTGAATGTTCTTACAATCTTATGATGTTGATCCAAAGAGCTTTTTTTAGGTAAGCTCTCTTGTACGAAAGTTGATTATTCTACATCTCAATAAATGGTCACACTTCATTATTACAACACCTATTCTATACACATTTTAAGGTAGTCTTTCTACCCCATGAATCGGTAGGAGAGCTAAACAAACTTATGTCATGGCTTTGTGCACAACAATAATAGAAACAATAGTATTCCGAAAACCATTCCTGAAATTTGAGTGTAATTAATTTAAAATAGTGTTTTGATAGAATTTGTGGCTGAAAGGGCATAAGAGATTATGAGATTTTCTTTCCAAAAAAAAAAGAAAATTTACATATCACATAAACCAAGCTACTTATATAACAAAGTAGACTTCTTCAATTATTATGTAAATGATTTAGGATGAGGTTTTTGTTATGTCTTATAATGTTTTTATAGCTAAACATCAATTGTTTACATAGATCAATTTTTCCAACAAATAAGTTCTATAGAATTTTATTATTAGTCTCTTCTAAAAAAGATCACAAAAGAAAACAAGAAATTATATAATAGTCCACCAAATGGTTAACATCTATTATTTTCATAAATCATAATATTGTACATATATTATATTTGGACCTCATAATTTTGTTCACAGTTAATTTTGGATCCATATGAGTTATACCTTCCATTGTTGATAAGTTTACTATAGATGTAACTTATTGTAGCATACTTACATTTATTATTCATACTAATAATAAGGAAAGAAATTTATTTCTTTCTTTTGTTTTGCATACTAAAATGTTTATTGTTGTTTCAAATACTAGAAGTAAGAAGCCTTAATTTTATTAGACCCTTACCAAGTGAAAGAGGGTATTAAAGGAGGCTTCTTCCAAGTCATTGATGATTGTTCTTACTTCTAATTTACTTATTCGCATGAAGTATTTAAAGTAGTATACTTTCCCTTGATTGGAAGAAGTATAATTTTACATGCAAGATATGATCACATTAATAAACTCAAAAGCTAAATTCATAACGTATCAAAAGTCAAACTCAATTAAACAATGCAAGCTATTGAAATTAACAACCATATAAAATGTTGTACTGGATAAAATACTAGAAAAAATAACATGTCTTAATTCATAGTACTTTAGATCATATTGAGTACTAATTTATAATATTTTCATAAATCTGACATTATCTCAAAAAAAAAATATTGTCAACAATTATAAATGTAGACGCATCACTATGCTTTTTAAGAGTTATCATTTTTGTGCACACATTTCTAACAACTTCTCACAGTCGCTTGAACATATATTAGGGCTAAATGTGAGAATGTTTTTAAACATTAAGTCTTAATTATATAACAAATGAAAATTATGTAGATTCTTTGAATGATACCTCTACATTTGCTTTAGATATTGGAATTGCCTACCTTTTTAACTTTTCTCTCTATCCAACTCATGTTACTTGTTATTATTCACTAATACAACCATGCAAAAAAAAAAAAATTCAATTTTGTTGATGTCTCATAAGTATACAAGCTAATTAAATCTACTTAGCTTAAGCTAATTTTATATGCATTGTCAAATCTTATGGCTTAATATATTAATCAATAAAGATAATTGAGACTCTAATGTTTCAACAACCATATAAAAACCAAAAATGATTATACAAAAATTTATTTACAAATTGATTTGAGTCAAAGTCACAAACTATGATTAAAATTTATATCATTTAATCACCTCTCTTTCTAAACAAATTCCATATAATGCAGTGAAAAAATTGAACTTTTCTAAAAAATGATGCAGTGTGTAGATATATGTAATTTGCATGCATGATTGAAGTTAATGAGTGTGTTCATGTGTAAACATGTGAGCTAATGCATGTGTATATGTTTTGATATAAATGTCAATATAAATGTGTGGTTTGGTGATGTTAACTCATGTCAGTCCATGCTAATGCATATTATATTTTTTAAGTTAAATCTTCACCTCCATCTAAAAATTCCAGACCCTTTCCTACCCCTAGTCTAAGGTAGATTTCAACTCAAATATAAGCTCAAGTATAAATCCAAACTAAGCCCCAAATCCAATTTCCTCAAATCCAAATTCCAAATTAAACTCAATCCCATATCAAACTCAACACAATACTAATTTCAAATTCAGATTCAATTTACTTAGATATAATTCAAACCCAATTTCAAAGATCAATTTCAATTTGAGTTGCCCATATCTTAAACTCAAATCCAAACTCTAATTCAAATATAAATCCCAAATCTTATTTTCAATCTCTTTCTTACCCAAACCCTAGAATTTCAATAGCTTAAGAATCATACTAAAATTTAAAACTTGGACACAAATTTAAATAAACCCTAATCAAATTTCAATCAACTTATTGAATACAATAAACTTTAATTAAATTTAGCTAAATAAGATTTAATTAAATCTCATAAATTTCAATTAACTTTAACTTAAACCAACTCCACTAAAGTTTAACTAGAGTTAGCAAACTTAAATGAATTTTAATAAATTTTATCCAACTTCAAAAAAATTTAATAAAATTTAGTAAGATTTAAAGAACTTGAATAAATTTTACTAACTTACATGAACTTTAATAAACTTTAATAATTTTAAATAAATTTTAATAAATAAACTTTAATGAACTTTAATAAACTTTAATAAATTTCATCAAACATAAATTTAACAATCCTTAATAATAATAAAATCAACCCTAACAAACATTCATAAACCAGAAATTTCTTTAAAAACTCAATTAAATTCTAATAATGAAGTTGATAATCCTAAAACAAAAATTAATAATATTCGAATAAACTTAAACAATCTTAAAACAAACTTTGAAATAAACCTAAAACAATCCTAATAATTTTTAACAACAACAACACAACAATCAATCTCAAAGAACTTCAATAGATAAATTTTAGACAAACATGACATAAATCAATTTAAACATGATCTCAACAAATAAATTTTAAAATAAACTTAAATAAATCAAAACAAACAAAACAACTCAAAACAAATCATCAAATAATGTTAAACTCAACCAACGTAATTTTTCACCTTGAGTGAATCAACTCTAATTAAGCTTGTTCAAATCTTCTAATTCCACTCAAAATCATTTTATAATGCTTAAATCTATCAATTTGAGTCTATGATAACAATCATCTCATGACACTTACTTTTAAACATGGATATAAGCCAAAACTTTAACTAAGAGTATTTTTGGAAGGCATAACTCCCCAAATGTAAGTAACTATGAGGGCACCCCATCACAGGGATATCAGGTCCCAGAGTAAAATAAATCTTATCTTAAACCAGTAAGGTAAGAGAAAAATTATAGTTTCTTTTCCCCATAAATTATGAGATTTTCATCATCCGGGTGATTAAATCCATTCTGAGATAAATATTATTCTTCGAATGCCCTATCTAATCATTTAAATAGAAATATTTCAAGATCTATGGTGGATACATAATAAAAAACCCACCAAGGAGATGGAGGTAAGAGCTTCTTCACGAAGGCTGGAAGGAAGAATAGAAATTTATCTCTTCAAGAAAGTGCTTATCACATTCAAGTAGGGGTAAATTGGCTCTAGTTAAAAATTTTAAATTTGAGGCTCTTTTAAAACTTAATCTTCTTTTTGTAGAAGAGTTATTGTGTTGATTTATTCTAAAATAAGTTTAAGAACAAAAACCAAAATAAAAGTAGAGCACCAAATGAAAAAAAAAAACAAGCATGAGATTTATAAGTGGTTTGACCCTATGTTTACGTCTCCACTTGGCCACCCTTGCTAGGATCTCACATTAAAAAAAAAAATTACTCTTTTAGGTAAGCACAAAATCCTTATGAAAAACACTCACTAATTCACTTCTTTAACAAACAAAATAGCACAAACTCAAGTACTTTCCTTAATGAAAAATACTCTTCACACACTAAAACTTATACTTTCATGAGATCAGTACCAAATCTCTTACAACTCAAAACAAAAATAAAAATAAAAAAATTAATTCAAGTGAATTGCACTCACAAAAGGAATTACCCCTTGATTACACAACCCCTTACAAAAATCATACCAATCAAAAATATCACAAAAATAATTTGCTCACAATATTTACAGAGATGATATGCAAGCGACATGAAATGATAATTGCAAATTATTTGAGCATTTAGATTATGAAAAAGTAAGCATAACAAGAACACATCAAATTAATTCCACCATCATTATTATAATTTTGAAAAGGAATTTATGAAAATTAAAATTAAAAAATAATTTTCAATGCAATGATTTCAAGAAAATTAATTCATAAAAATAAGATGACAAAAGTTATGAAAACTAAAGGACAAGTTATGGAATACTCTCCCTTATAAAAACATGAGTAGGAGTTTAATTTATGGTATCATTTTCTTCTTCTTTTCAAAGAAAGAGCAATGATTTCTTCTCAAGATAAAAAGGTATGCAAAAGTAAAGAACAAGAGAGGAGGAAGGACTTAAGAAGTTGGGAACTAAAAGAGGATGAGAATTTTGACTACCTATGGAGACTTCAAGCAACCCTAAAATTTCATAATTCTAGTGATTTTATAAACTCTTTCATGTTTTAAATTGGGGAAAATTTATTTTATAAATATTTCAGATTTAAGGTTATAATTTTAGGGTAAATCAGAAAATATTTTAAATTAATCGTAAAAATCAATCTTTTCCAAAATAATTTCAGCCACAAGCCAAAATCATCATGTATCCCATTAGTTGATTTAAGTTAATTAACTAAGTCTCCTTACATTAATTAAAAATATTACTTGGTTATTGTTCACATCATTTTTTGGTTAACACTTTCCCTAGCTTGTGATCAGTAGAATCTTACATGAGCTAAATCTTGAGCTAAGGCTTAATTTAATAAAACTAAAATCAAACCAAATAAAAAGTAAAACAAATCAAACCAAAATAAAATTGAATATAATTGATTATAAAAAATCTAACTATTTCCTTGGCTATGTTAGCTCACACGCTTCAACTTTACTTTCAAATGCATACCATCCGGGTAGTCATCAGCCATCCGTTGAGATCTATCCTCACTCAACTGAAGTACCTGGTTGACTTCTTAAGGGGGTGGTGGAGCTGAGTGAATTCGACATTACCTACATCCCTAGGACAATTATCAAAGCAAAAGCAGTGAAGGATTTCCTAGTTAACTTCTCAAAATCGTTCTTGTCGATCGAAGGAACTAGTGTCGACTGAATTGCATGAAACTTCTACATTGATGGAGCCCCTAATTAGATGAGAGCAGGAATTGGACTGGCTCTAAGCAGCCCAATGGGGGAACAAGTTTACCATTAGGTGGCCATTGTGTTTGAGGTCACCAATAACCAAGCGAAGTGTGAAGCTTTGGTTATCTGGTTGTGCTTAGCTTATGAGATTAGAGTTCGACACCAGCATGTGAAGTCGGACTCCCAGCTGGTGGTGAATTAAGTAAACAAGAAATTTAAGGCTAGAGATGAGATGCCAGTATCTCAGCAAAAATTAGGCAGATATTAGGAATTTTTCCAATATTATAATAAAACCCGTCGTCAAGGAGGTCAATTAGATGATTGATCTTCTTTCCAAGTGCATCACCTTGGGAGAAAAACTAGAAGTGATGGGGGGTGGAAGCCAAATGGGTGATAAGTGATCCCGATGATATAGTTGTGCAAAATATATAAAGTTGACTTCGCTTTTCAACGGTGCCAAAAAACTTGATACGTTATTTTATAAATACAAAATTTAAGCAATTTATGTTGGGATTCTATGCAAGTATACGTATCGTTATCAAGTAATATAGGACTTTCTATTTAAGCCCCAAATATCGATCCCACGAGGAAGGTTTAAATTTGAAGTGATAAATTAACTAGGAAATTCACAGCAATAAAATAAAATTACTGTCACAAATTTCAAATATTTGATGTACTATCACAACTAAATTATTAACTACTAGCAAAGCTGAAATGCAAAGTTTAAACAGTAACTACCAAACTATGTTTATGTGATGAAGTTATCTAATATTAAAAAATATCTTTCTCAGTGTAATGAGTTTTTGGTAAAATGATATGAGATAAATTGTTTAAATATGTATTGTGTCAAATAGGGGCAATTCTAATTATCTACCTTGATTCAGTGTTGTAGAGAATCATTGGTTAATCTCATGTTTAGTCCCAAAATTTGTGGTTAGCTCGGAGGATAGTGACTCTCACTCCAGAGCTCCCACTTCCCTTCCCCTGAAGGCTAACTCTCGCTTTAGTTCTTAAACACTAAGACCAAATTGGGGATTTTAGTCTGTCACCCTAAAATCTTCAATTCTACGCCTAATAATGTATATTTCACTATTTATTTGCACTTAATTCCATAAACGAAATACTCCTCCATGGAATTAAATGTGATTCTCACTTTGTTGTAGAACTCATACTTCATTTCTCAGATTATATATTTCACAACATATTTTAACATTCCAACTGACCATATTGAAAAGTAAATTAAGAACAGAGTTGAAAAACTATCATAATTTATTTTACATTTTAAAATTGACACATTCAAATTATCTCTTCATTTCACCATATCTCAGAGTAGGGAAAAAGATAAAGAAAACTACTCAGACTTCATGAGAAAGATACAACAAAACACAAATTTTATATATAAAAGAATGTTCATACAACAATANCCCCTGAAGGCTAACTCTCGCTTTAGTTCTTAAACACTAAGACCAAATTGGGGATTTTAGTCTGTCACCCTAAAATCTTCAATTCTACGCCCAATAATGTATATTTCACTATTTATTTGCATTTACTTCCATAAACGAAATACTCCTCCATGGAATTAAATGTGATTCTCACTTTATTGTAGAACTCATACTTCATTTCTCGGATGATATGTTTCACAACATATTTTAACATTTCAACTGACCATATCGAAAAGTAAATTAAGAACGGAGTTGAAAAACCATCATAATTTATTTTATATTTTAAAATTGGCACATCCAAATTATCTCTTCATTTCACCATATCTCAGAGTAGGGAGAAATATAAAGAAAACTACTCAGACTTCATGAGAAAGATACAACAAAACACAAATTTTATATATAAAAGTATGTTCATACAATAATAATAAACAAACAACACTTATTTGAAACTCTTTCTCAAAGCAAATCCCTTGCAGCCTCTCTAGGACTCTTTCTCTCGTTACAATACTTTTGATTCTCTCTTAGAAGACGTAGTAAGAAGAAATCTCTCACTTATCTCATTCTCTAACAAATCTTAGAAAAAAATTCACACTTAAACTCACCACAAAAACTCAAATCTCTAAAGAAATAAATGACTAATGGACCCTATGTGGTTGAGGGGAGTGGAAGAGGGATTTTTCTGATCAATTTTCACTCTAAATAGAGCCTAATGTCGGTTTTCCAATATGTGCATTCAAAAACTCTTCAAAAAGTATCCAAATTCGTCTTCTAGAAATCGGTCTTGCACTGACATTTGCGTCGTCAGTGCCAGTGGCCCTTGAATTAATTACGTGCTCTCTGTCAAATGACTTCGTCAATGTTACTCCTGGCACTGTTGGTGTTGAGTATATTCTGGCCTTAATTCTGTAGGTCTGCATCGTCAGCGTCCATCCTGACGTCGTCGGCGCTGAGTATTTCTTCAAAAACGTCATTTTGACTCCAAATTTCATCATTTTTTCTTCATTTTTGCTTCAAGTCTTAAAAATCAACAACTTGCAATAAAACATGAAAAATATCTTCATTTAAAGTGCAATATCACCAAAAATGAATATAAAATATAGATCTAAATATGCATATATTTTTTGTGTATCAAGAAGCTAAATGGATCCTTACATTCACTTCCTAGAAAGTGGCAAAATAATGAAGGGGATCATTAATCCAAAGAAGATCACATGCAAAGATGCCCAGTACCAACTAACTGAAGGAAATTTTTTTTTTAACTCGGCTACTTCTCTTTAAGGTGCGTAAGGGAAAGTGAAACGGAAGATCTCCTATGGAAGATACATCCAAGAGAATGAAGGAGTCACTCGGAAGGAAAGACCTTGACGCATAGGATTCAGTGTCAAAGATACTTTTGGTTGGTATTCCTAATTGATTTACAAGAATCATTAAAGAGGCGTGAACAGTGCCAGAAGTACACAGAATTGCAATACCAACTAACCCAAAGGTTACAACCAATCTCCAGCCCCCAACCTTTTTCGTCTGGGTGATCAACATCATTGGATCGTTCCCACCATCGAAGAGCCAATTAAAGTTCTTCCTGGTCGCGGTAGATTATTTCATCAAATGGATTGAGGCCAAGCCACTTACCCTCATAATAGTGAAGGTTGTTTAGATGTTCATCTTGACCTACCTCATCTGCATGTATGGACAACCACTCATCCTCATTATGGATGAAACTTAATTTGTAGAAAAGGGAATGAAGGAATTATGTCAAAGTCAAGGTATCAACTTGAAATTTATGTCTGTGCACCACTCCTAGACTAATGGTCAAGCAGAAGCTGCCAATAAGATAATTTTAAACTTGCTAAGAAAGAATGTTGAAGGTGCAAACGGGAAATGGGCCGCTGTTTAACCATCCCTAATCTAGGCGACTCGAACAACTACAAAGAAAATGTTGATTATGCCATCACACGGATGTATGTTTTTTTGTCAGTGAAGTACAATCACCACACTCAACGAGTGATAACTGCTTAAACTTTTGGTGAATACCTGACAGAGTGGCATGAAGCAAAAGATGAGGGAGTAAAGGTTGAATTTGATTTAGTGGAGATCCCCATTGAATTAGCTCCCCGACAAGAGGAAGTGAAGATACACACTGCACACTACTAAAACAAGCATGTTTGAGAGAATAACTTTGCACCTGGAGACCTCATACTGAAGAAGGACGATTCGCCTATATGCGAGTAGTCGGCCGGCAAGCTCGACAAACTTGGATCAGATCATTTATCATTGATCAAAGGGTCGGCCTCAAAATGTATAAGTTAAGGACTTACACAAATCGAGGAGTCCCTCGATCATGGAGCAAAGACGACCTCAAGCATTTCTTTCCTTAGGTTGGCTAAAAATGATTTTGTTTACTTTTTATAATTTTGTATGCTAACAATTTAAAAAATATGGATTGGCTAATTAAATGTGTAATCCCAAATTGAAATAACTCTCAGGGAACTTGAAGAGTTTTCGCATTTTAACATCTAGCTAACACTCAGGAATTGGATCCCAGGAAAAACAACAACGATGCCAAAGATGTTCAATTGGCTGAATGCAAACAAATTAGTCCAGGGTACTCACACATACTTGACATGTTCTCAAATTCAAATCAGACAAAACTCTGAAGGTGGCTCCAACAACAAGCTCTGCAAAAGACGCCACAAAATTTACCATGTAAGCAAGTCTCGACAGCTACTCCCGTTTGGAGCAACATACCAACCAAGCAAATGAAACAGAAAATTCTCCAACTAATCTCCAAACTTGAGCTGGATAAAAATTTTAAAGATGGTTCTTTACCATGTAGCAACAAGCTTCATAAATTTTACTACACAAATAATCCTAGAATCGAGCTTTGATGGAATTTCGTCCAAGGCAGAGATCCTGACAAGTAACTAAGGTTATGGAGGTATAAGATGTGAACTAAATAGTATTACCTCAGATCGATGATGCAAGTTGGCCAATCATTTAAAAACACCCAAGATGACCAACAATGGTGCATAGCACCCGACCAAAATTCAAATGACAAAAAGTAGACCGGCAAAATAAATCTATGCCTTTCAACTCAAATTAGATAAGGCTCGAGGTGGTTCCACACTCAGTAGCGACAAGCTCTATGAAGGGTACCGAGCCGATGACCCGAGCAAAGTCCAAAGTTACTATAGTTTGATCGAGTAAATGAAGCAAAAGACAATATAAGACTTGGGTCGGGCAACTTGTGAATCATATCCAAGTGACAAATCCTATCTTATCGGGGGTGACCAAATGCCAATACACCGCAATCAATGAATGGTTAAAAAAACACAAGGTAAAAGCGTAACAAAAAAACTAGTCGAATGTCATATTGAATTTCATTCATATAACTAGTATGTTACAAAATTATATCTTTCATTACAATTGAAGGTATACATAAGAAAAACAACGAACAAAATAGATTTTTTTCTTAAGTAAAAATAGGTTAGGTGATTAATCACACATTGGAAGATCCATCGTTCGCCGCATGATCATCTGGAGACTTGCCAAATTTGGCTGACTCTAATAAGAAGAAAAAAGCATGAAAAATTCTACCATATCAGAGTACTTCAGATCTACCAATCCGACACATAAGACCTGATCGATCGCATGCTCAGTGCTGAGCCAGAGATGCTTAGTTTTGCCCAAAGTAAACTCCACGGCTGTCTTAATGGTGGTAATCCTCTCTAGCAGTTCTACATTATCATCTAGAATGATGGATAGAAACTCTGACGCACCATCCAAATCATCCTTAGCCTTCGCTAGTAGGGCCTTTGCTTCAATCGTCTATTCTTCAGCCTTAGCTAAGCGGGCCCCTACTTCATCTGCCCATTCTTCAATCGCCAATGCCCAAAGTACCAGGGTGTGAGACGGTGGGACGAGGTCATCCCCAACAACCATAATCAATACATCTGGCGGCAAACCTCACACAGGTCATATTCATCCAAAAGCTTTTCCTAGTTCTTGGATAGTAGGACAGCTATGATCGTGGTAGCATATTTTTCCACTCCCTGACCGTTGGCGTACAAATTCAAAAACATATCAATGAGACCAAATTGGGAGTCCTTAGTGACAAATACCTTCAACTACTCCTCCTATATAAGGCTCTAGTTGCTCGCCCTATACCCCTTCCCTAAAGGCTGGGAAAGATCACCCTTGGATTCTTCTAGCGGAGCATTGCCCTTCCATTGTTGGGCTTCCTCAACACCATTGCGCTCATTAGAATCTATCTTAAGGGCAACAGAGGCCTCTCTAATAGTCACAACAGTCTTTGACACCGACTCAGGCTTGAGAGCTCTAGATGACACCCGAGTAGTCTCTTTTTATAGGTGAGGTTGATGAAGCTTGAAGAAGGCATATGATTAAGACCTGTAAGTGCTCGATCAAGAAACCCTCCTGAAAGCTCCTCAGCATCTAGTAGGAGGTAGTTAGAGGTTTGGGTCGCTTCTTCTTCATAGGCTCGTTTATCTAAGTTCAACAAAACTTGATTTCACTTGATCAGAAGTAAATCGCTAGTGCAAACATTTTGAATTATGACTATGGTTTCAGACACAGTGTGTATTAAATCTGATCTTAGGATCGCAGTCACGAATATAGTTGTTTCCTCTAACTCTTTTTCTCCCAACCGTGAGGTGAGTGGACGTCTCTGGTTTTTTCCTTGGTCGAATTGCTTCTTGGAGCAGTCTCTTCTTTTCTCCGACTGCAAGAACCTATTTAGCTGCCTATTTTCCTCTGCGATATCACACTATCTATAACTCCCATGTCATTGCTCCAAATTCCCTTGGATTCAAAACCTTAATCACTATGGTCTTGTCGGTGTATTGTAAAGCCAATAAGATCTTTCCCTCAACTGTTGAGTCCACATTTCAGATCCGGCAGAGAACACTTTTTTCTTCTTATACATTCTTCCAGATGGCTGACTCGGCACTCCAAACACTTGGGCTAACCCGACAACAAATTGGTGCTTCCCATCCTTTATCTTATTCTTCAGGCTGACCAAATAGACCTTACTTGTCAACTGAAAGACTCCGTACCCATTAGGTTCCACTCAGAAATAAAACATGTAAAAAAATAACTCCTACGACCACAGAATCTTCGTCTGCCGATAATATACCATGTAGATCTTGATGGTCGCAATATAGTTAGGCTTTATGTTGTTCGGGATCACCCTATAATGATTCAAAACCGATCACAACTCTGTACATAAAGAAAACCACATCCCAAGAAGAAACTAATCTTTGTAAAAGATTAACTCACCATCAAATTGATCAGTCCCCTAGATGTCATGCTCGACTGCCTTTCAAAGACTACCTTTGAACACAAAAGCATCCTGCATTACCGCAGTATCAGCCAGACCAATAGTCGACATTGCCATCGTTACAAATAAATTGAACCGCTACAAAGAATACCTTTTCGCCATCTCCCAGAGACCTACCCAAATCAGTTGGGGAATAAGAAGACGAAATTGATCGAAGGACGTGGAATGGGTTAAATACATTGAAATTTCCGTGACAACCCTTTATATATTGTGCCAACGAGATTTTAAGCCTCGCCCAGAACAAAGCCTTGCCCAAAATGACGCCTCAACTCCAGAAATCATCAAATCAGCCAAGTTTCAAGAAAAAAAGACACAAATTAAATTTGTTACATACTAATAAAATATTTTATTTCATTCAGACAAATTACATGTGAGTCATTAACCACATCGAGAAAGATGAGTCCCCACTAAGCCAACTTCTGATATAAAACTTGGCCACCGAACATAAACCTATATATGCTATCGACTTGAGCTTGGACTTGGAGGAGTGCAGAGGTCAACTGAAGGTTGTTCATCTCCTCCCTTAGGGCTGCTAGCTTCATGAATACTCCACCCTTACGGATGCCAGCTTCGCCTTTGCTCCTTCACCACCACACTCTGTCGCAAGGACTTCCTAAGGGATAGTCAGAGGACCAACGATCGCTCCACCTTGCACCTAAACTGGAGTCCCTCCAACCGCCTCAGATACAAAAGATTAGATGACACCAGCCATTGGCAAAACAATGCCCACAAACGTTTCACCCATTGGAATAAACAAAGTCAACATAGTAAAAGAAGTTAATTAAAATGAATCGTTACCGCATACCTAAGTATTGATCCAATTCTGACCACCTAATTGAAGGGAAACTCTCATCAAGGCCGAACGCAACACCATCTGACTCTCTCTTGATGTCCAACTCCAAAGCCACAACTGGATCACTTTTGCCCACGGAGCTCAGTGGTGGAACAAGGGCTAGCCTTTGGGAACTCTAACAGCCTCACCTGAAGGCATCCTTGCTTGTAGGAGTTGCTTAGATGGGAAATCACGGGCAACCATCAGAGTTGTAGTCGACACATCCACGCACAACCTATACTTGCCTCCTTCTGGCTGAAGGGTTAAAAAATTGGAAGACTTGACCTCGGCATTGTCCACAATCCGCCTTTTCTTTGAGGCAAGCTATTCTTTAGCCTTATCTCTTTGGGATGGGTTTCTCCTCTGGCCTCCTAACCTCTTCAGTCTTCTTCACGACCTTGAGCCAATTCCATATGAAGGCCTTCTTCAAAACAACTTCGACAAGAGCATCAATTAGAGACTTCTTGCCACTCACCATTGCCACTCTCTTGGAACTATTCGACTAAATTAACACACTCACAAGAAATGTGAATGACTAAGACATTCTGTATGCCCTATTTATAAAAGATAACGAACATAGAAAACAAGTGAGTTCTTGTTGACCTCATTTTTGGTTGAGGTCTAGTCCTTCTTTCTTAAAAGCCTAGGATCTAGCCATAGGGTTTTCTTGTTGACTATTCTTAGAATAATAGTGACGGTAATCTCACCAATAGAAATTCTAAACTCTTTTTTGCTCATCTTGAAGTTCCACTTGTTGGCTCTAACCTCTAGCACTTAGTAGGTGGAGCCAATATGGAAGAACTCAAGAGGAGTTCCCCATAGGACTGTTTGACCTTAGGGTTAACCCTAGGTAATGTGGCTTGGTCTAACACATACCAACACCTCGTGCTTTTACTCACAACTTTGAACCCTAACCTACACATGCCCAGTTTGGTTCCTTTGCCTCTTTGGAGACCCATGTGGGTGGTCCCCCAAACCCTTAGTCATTGGCTTAGGGTGGATAAGACCAGCACATGGAGACTCCAAAGTAGGGTTTCTTTGGTCTCATGGTATCATGAGGGTAATTTTATGGCCAACATTTGCATCAAAACTCAATCTTACCCAATTACACAATTTTTTACCTTTTAGCCCTAAATTTTCCCATGATTACCAAATTGCCTCTAGCACCCCAAAATTCCAAAGTTGGTCTAAATCCTTCAATTTTGTTTAAAAATCATTTCAAAGCATTTCATACCATCCAAATTATCGAAAACATCCCAAAAATTCCAAACTTCTTAAAATAGCCCCAAAATTGTTAAAACTACCAAAATGCCCATGGTGGCCCAAAAATTTCCAAAGTGTCCAAAACCATTCCAAATCACTCGAAATGTTCCCAAAATCAATTTGAACCACTCAATTAGATCTGATTTTACCAAATTGACCCATTTTGACCAAAATCCCAATTTTTCCCCTAAATGCATAAAGTCCCCAAATCACCCCAAATTCCCACCAAATTGATCTCAAATTTCCCCAATTTTGATTTCAAATTCAAATTTATCATGTCCTAGCCCAATTGAGACCAAATTCAAGTCCAATTAAACAAAATTCCAAATTCCAAATCTAAAACCAAGTGAATTGCCTCAAATTGACCCAAAGTCCAAAAATCCCCAAATTGAACTTCACGAGCAATCAAATGCCTCAATTTTAAATTCACAACAAATTCTAACATGTCTAAATCCAATCTCAATCAATTCCAATTCAATTTGACTATCCCATGTTCAATTTCAAAATTGAAATCCATCATGCATGTTTAAAAGCCCATACCCATAAGCATGTTTAAAAACCCATACCCATATACTTTCCTAAAAGCCCATGACATTAATTTTAAAAGCCCAAATCCAAGCTCACATGACAAATTTTTCCTCCTCATAATCTTTTAATGAGACCATGCAACATGGCATCATATCATGCAAACATTTGATTTCTTGCCCAAATTAAGAATCATGGCATAATTCCCCATAATTCATAAAGAATTAAAATTTCCTTTTGCATGAAACATTTCCAAGAGCTCATACATAGCATGAAATTCCCCATTGGAACCTTCCATGGGCATCATAAAGTCAAATTTTCCCTCTTCACTTAGATTTACCCTTCTCATGCAACATGTAAACTCTTGCCCCATGTTTGAACCAGCCATCCAAACTCACCAAAACCAGCCTTGGGGTCATGGAACTCACCCTAACCACTTTGGGGCTTGATTTAGCCAAGTGACCAAGGAGTTAACCGAATCTTAGTCCACTTAACCCAAACCTCAATTCTCCCTTGGATTTCCACCTTGGAGCCACCATCAAACCAAATTAAATTGACCTCACATCACCCCTAGCTCACCTGAGCATAGAGGTGACCTGACCTAGCTGACCAGCCAGAACAGCCGCCTGAAAACACCCAGGCCGAGAAGCCCCAAGTGGTCAAAACCAAAAATTAAACTCCCCTGAGCTTGCTAAGCCCCATTGGCTAATGCAGCACTTCTTCTCTCCACCTAAGCTGCTCCCCTGCCACCTTGGCATGCCTTGCTGGTAGCCATGGTTCTCCCTATACATTAAGCACCCTCCACGGCCATGGTTCTCACAAACCTTAACAAAACTTTGCCAAAATTTTTCCAGACCTCTTAGCAGCCTAGAGAAGCTCATCCCCACCATTCTTCAGCCATATTCCCTCTGTTTGAGCTCAATTCCAGAGCTCAAATACATGACATTTTCACTATCATCACATAAAACACCACCAATCCATAAAATAATTCTCTCCTAAGCTTCACTAGAGCAAGGGAGGAAGTTTCCATTGAAACCCCCATCAATTGAGCCCTCTGTCATAGAGCTAAACCAAACTCAAATCACCCTTTGATCGAGTTTATACCTAGACTCATCCTCAGCTCAAGGTGAAACTTGGAGGAGCTTCGTGAGGTCACAACGAACACGAATAACCATTCCAATCTAGGCTACACCTCTTGGACCAAGGTATGGGTCACTTTCCCCCAAACCGAGCTCGATTTGGGCTTTTATGAAGAAAATTTTACTTCCACGCATGATCAACCATATATATATGTTCGTCCTGATTAGATGCACATGTAGGAACAAACCACACTTAATTTTGTTGAGTATCGAGGGCGATAGAAGCGATTTAGTGTGGACAACTCTTAACTTAGGTTGATCGAGGACGATAAACATATGTCGTCCGTTTGGTGTGTGTATTGATCCAACAGACGAGACAACGTCAGACAAAGGAATGATCCGTGAACGCGAGCCGCGTGGCGATTTAGTCCGCTAGCGGCATCCAGTAACGCGGCGATGCGTGGAGCTTCGAGGAATACAAGGATGACGCGGAGGCTGAGTTGGATAAGTAGGAAAATAGTGAACTTTGATTTATTTAATACCCAAAACTTAGAAAATGCATATCTTTGCATAAAAAATAATAAAAATTAAAGAAAAATACTTTGTTTTTCAGTGCACAGAGGAGAACAATGTGAAATAAAAATTATAATTATTTGAATTATATTTTCCTTTTAATTAATTAAATACTCTCTATAATCTTTTAATTTTAATTGAATAAATACTAATCACAATGGTTTAAGATTTTGAGGGTTTAAACTTCATGTTCTTAGGTGTGTTCTCTAATTTTTCCAAAGTCAGAGAGCACCTCTAAGTGTGAAAGCCCTAATTTTTAAAATAAAGCACATATGCTTGATTAAAAATAATTAAAAAAAAAATAAATAGAAATCAGAAAAATACAAAATTTATTTTGGTAGGTTTACTGTGACCAGAAGACCCTAGGAAAAATATAAACCAGTTTTTGTATTTATGTAAATTACTATAGTTAATTAAATCCTAAAAAATCATTAAAATTATGAAAAATAAAATAATATTAAAATATTAACAAAAATCATCCCACTATGTAAAAAATAGTCACATTAACTTTCTGTAAAAAAATTGAAATCATTTTGGATTAATTTACCTACTAAACATGATTTTTTAAGTTAAATGTGATATTTGATTTAAAATAATTGTATAAATTAAACTAAAAGTCAAAAAATTATAAAAAAGCTGTTTCTGTGTCCCTTGTGATCAAATACACTTAAAAAAAATTGAAATTAAAATAAACATTTTATTTTTAAGAAATATTTTAAATTTTAAATAATTTAAATAACTAAAAATAATAATAATTATTACTAAAAGTGAAAAATGCATCAAAATGTCACAATTGGTTTCTTAATCACTTGAGAGCAATTAAAATATTTTTTCCTAATTTTCTAAAGTTATAAATTTTTAAAAGGCTTAAAAATAAATTTTTCACAATTTTGCACTAAAATAATTACAATAAATAAAATATAAATTATAAAAAATATGAAATTCATTTTTTTGGGTTCCTTGGACTCAGAGACATTTAATAAAAATATAAAAATCAATTCTCAACTTAAATAATTATTTTATACTTAATACTCAAAATCATTAAATAAATCTTATAATTAAAATATAATTTGAAAAATCATGAAAATTGGTCACAATGGTCCTTTGATTAGGTGAACCTCCAATAATTTTCTTAAGGACAGATAGTTTGTTTTGATTGATTAAATGAATTAACTTTGAAAAATCCCTATTTTTGAATAAAATAATTATTTAAATTAAATTAAATTTTGAAAAGTCACATTTTTTTTCTCTGATACCCATGAGTGGGGTACTATAAAAATTTCTAAGTCATTTGAGTTCTATTTAATAGTTATGAAGTGGGAAGCCCTAAGAGTAAAATGGTAATTTTGAACTTTTATGTCTTAATTAAATTTTAAGATTGATTAAAGGGTAAATGGGTAACTTTGATCATAACAAACTTTTTTGGATGATTAAAACACAAGAGATTAAATGATAGAAACTCATGCCTCACATTTCTACAATATAAATATAATTGTAATTTCCTGCAATTATTATAATTCAGGAGTTAATTAAATTAAATGATCCTTAGGTGAGGGGTTTAATTTTGGAAAATGATAATTCACCAGTTTAAAACCCCTATTGAATGTTTGAGTAATATGATCATTGATATGGATAAAGGAATATCATATAATTTAATATCCCTAAAAGTCCTAAATTTATCTTCACACGTAAGTCTTAAGGGCTTAGCAGTGAACTAGGTTTAAATTTGAATTTTCTTGATGAGGTTTAGGAAATATAACTAATTGTGAACAGTTTGCAAACACTACAAGCCCACCCTTAATTGTAGGCATGAAATTCCTAATCACCTAAACTTGCCCTCAAGGGCACCCATTTATATAACTTTGCAGTGAAACATTAAATGATTAATTAAGTGCCCCTCTCATGAGATAATTAAAACATCAAGTTTACTGAGCATAGGGTATTTTAATTAGTCAAACCTTAAACTTAGCTTTGGATGATTATCTGAATAATATAATAAGATCAAATGAACACGAAATGTTTCAAAGGATTCTAAAGGTTGTTTGAAGTCATGCTCAAATATTATTTATGATCTTTTGGATATTTTTGAAGGACTAATGATCCTATTATACTTTGCTCAAGAAAATCATCCATCATAACTTCTACGGAGCCATTAGATTATGAGACAAGACTCATTAGGGGTAGTTTAAACTTTCTTCTCTGTTTTCCCTTTCCTGCAATTTTATTTAAATTTTTGTGAAATCATATACATGTTGCAAAAGTTAATCTTTTAGCGGGAGGGCAGTGAGAAGACGACAGGTACGTTTTTACAGTTTTATTTAATTTCTGTCATTTTATTTATTGCAATTTATTTCTGCTTCAAAATATTATACATGCTTGATTGTAAATCTTACTTTACCTGCAAAATAAAAACAAACATTTTAAAACCAATCAACACTTTTTTTCAAAATTAAACAAGGTTTTCAAAATCAAAAGAAAAACAACAATTTCATAACACGTCCTTTTGAATTTATGGCAGTCCCTCAGAGGAGGTAACCAACGGTTGCTAATGAGGTCTCACCGGTTTAAATGAGTTTAACAACTCGTTTAAGCTAAGTAAATTCAAAAGAAAATAGTGATACCATGATGAGGGGACCGTGAGATCCTATCCGGTGTCGCTCTAATCACTTTAACCCCCCCTGATTGAACTTGAACTTGTCATTTAAACCTTCAAACCTTAAACTTTAGGACTGTTACTTCGCCGAGGAGCTTGGAGCTATCTTTGTGGGCAGCCTTTTACAATAACGATCTACAACAACACGAGGATCTACTTCAACAATTTATTTTCTTGGAAATTAAAACAACAAGCCATAAAATTTCGAGGTTGTCCACCTAGTGTGCCATAAATCCTCAACTCATCTTTAAACTTTTGCACAATCATGCTCTGCAATCTAAGCCCTAACTCCCATTAGAATGTTGAGGTTGTCATTCATTACAACATAAATTCACACATCTTCCGGGCTATTTATGTGATCGTCTCGCACAAATGTAAGTCTTAACTAATAAAATCGACAGGATGAAACATTTAATAACTTCTCACTGAAATTGAAGCCAAACTATAGGATAACTTATGAAGTCACCGATGTTCTCCTCAGTATTTGTGGCATCCCCTAGTTCTTTTTTCCTTTGGATTCCAGGATAAAATGTTCCAAATTTGTGCCCTTCCCTTTTCACACCTCTTTGTCTGATCCTTAGAAAGTTCTACCTTTTGAAATTCTTGAAGGCATAATTTTATGATCTGAATCGAGAGTTTTCTTAAGTGACTTCAGTCATTTAAGATATAATTAAATATAATATAGCTTAGGAAGTCACCGATGTTCTCCTCAGAATTTGTGGCACCCCTAGTTCTTTTTCCTTTGATTCTAGGATAAAATGTTCCAAATTTGCGCCCTTCCCATTTCACACATATTTTTCTGATTACTGAAAGGTTCTACCTTTTGAAATTCTTGAAGGCATGATTTTATAATCTAAATCGAGAGTTTTCTTAAGTGACTTTGGTCATTTAAGATATAATTAAGTATAGGGGCTTGCCCTTATAGGAAACTTTATGAATCCAACTTAATATAAACCTTATATAATCTTCTATATTAGATAGGGAAACTTGTCGGTCAACATAAAAGATTCGCAGACTAAACAGATGTCATAGATTCTATAGTTTATTTAATCAAGTTTCACTAACAAGTTGTGTGTCTATTCCTCAGGATAGTTACATTACTTACAATATTATACTCGATCATTTTAGCTATTACAAATATGAGATCGGTTCAGTCTCGTATTTTCAAAGATTAAAATATTATTTTTTCCAATATATATATATATATATATATATATATATATATATATATATATATATATATATATATATATATATATATATATATATATANCGATGTTCTCCTCAGAATTTGTGGCACCCCTAGTTCTTTTTCCTTTGATTCTAGGATAAAATGTTCCAAATTTGCGCCCTTCCCATTTCACACATCTTTTTCTGATTACTGAAAGGTTCTACCTTTTGAAATTCTTGAAGGCATGATTTTATGATCTAAATCGAGAGTTTTCTTAAGTGACTTTGGTCATTTAAGATATAATTAAATATAAAAACTTTATGAACCCAGCTTAATATAAACCCTATATAATCTTCTATATTAGATAGGGAAACTTATCGGTCAATATAAAAGATTCACAGACTAAACGAATGTCATAGTTTCTATATTTATTTAATCAAATTTCACTAACAAGTTGTGTGTCTATTCCTCAGGATATGTACATTACTTGCGGTATTACACTCGATCATTTTAGCTATAACAAATATGAGATCGGGTCAGTCTCGTATTTTTAAAGATTAAAATATTATTTTTTCCAATATATATATATATTAAATTAAACATTTTTTAAAATCAGGCGTTGAGATATCCATTTCAGCGACCTACAATTTCTAATTTGGCGACCGACAGTTCTATTGTTAAAACACTAATTTTGACAAAAAATGAATCTATTTTTTTATTAAAATTCTTTTATTTTTATTAAAGAACGACATTGAAGAAGCAAGAAAATATGAAGAACTAAATATGTACTCCCATAATATGCCGATATGAATCTCAAAGAAATCTCGTGGCCAGAAAGAAAAGCATGATAAAAGATGGCTACTAGAAGTCAAATGTCACATCAACGTGAACCCATGTAATCTGATGCATAAGGCCTCTATAAAAATAGTATACAACAAATCCCAAACGATAGCCCCTTAAAAATAGCAACACAAATCATCTCAAAAAGAAGCTCAAGGTCCTTTGAGGCCCTAGCACCCAATCAAACATCAACACGAACATGCCTAGCGGCTTTCCTGTTGAAGGGACAAAGCTACTTGTCGAATTACAGTAAAGTGCACCTGCCCGACAACATAACGCCATCTTGGCAATGGAGTCTAGCTCATAAGGAGTAGCAACTAATAGTTAAACTAAAAGAGTCGATTAATCAAAGGCCCATAACCTAGCTGGCCAAAGGTTCACCACCTGGCTGACCAAAGACTCTCAGTCAGACAGATCAAAGACCATCAGTCAGGCAGACGAAAGGCACATAGCTTGTTCGATTGAAGACCAATAACCTGATCGTCTGAAGGCCGATAACCTGGCCAACCGAGGGCCCAAAGCCTGACCGGCTGAAGGCCCACAAACATGACAACTAAAGGCCCTCAACCTTAGATGACTGAAGAATGTGACAGCTAAGTCAGTGTTCTTTTTATTTTTATTCTTTAATTTGTTTATTTATTTATGTATTTATTTATGAACAAATATTCTATGACATCCTTATTTTAAAAAGTGCAAGGAGATTGTGCATACCTAAATCAAAAAATAAAGGGTCATTTCTACGATAAAAAACTACTGAATTTCAAACTGACTGCTCCCCCCCTCCCAATCTCCCACTTTCTATTCCTTAGTGTGATTTACATGACAATCTCAAATTCACAAAAGACAAACTTTAAAAAAATTGAAAGAAAAAACAAAAGTGATCCCAAACAAACCTCAATGGATTCAGTCATTATTTAATTTATTACAAAAAAAATTAACACTAAAGAGGCGTTTGGGATCAATACTTCTATTTTTGCCTTTTATTTTGTTTATGTTTTGATTTTAAACAAAAACATGTTTGATATGTTTTATAAAAATATGATTGTTTTTTAAAATGCTCAAAAACACCTAAATGTTGTTTTGAATATTTTCAAAAACATGTTGATTTTCTTTTAAAAATAAAAAATAAAAACACGTAAAAATCACACAAAACAAATATGATTTTAAAAACAAATCGAAAAACAAAAACAAAAGCAAACTAAAATTGATCCCAAACAAATTCTTGCTATCTTATATCACATCAAACAAGTTTTACCTTCTAAATAAACAAAATAGATCCATTTTCTTAAAATTTTAATCTTACAAGTATAAATGTTTAAAAATATATTAAATAAACTTTAATTTAGTAATTTAGGTCATTTCCATCACAAGTTCGTGTCGGAGTCATGTCCATATCCGACATTATATGCTCCTTATTTAAGAAACACCAAACAAAAAAAAAGTAGTATTAGAATGAAAACAAGTTGAAAATAAGATGCATGGCTCAAGAAGGAATTCCAAATCACAGCACAAACAGAGACTCATCAAATTATTATTCCATAAATAAGTTTCTGCAAAACTCAGAACCCTCAAAATACATTTGCTTGACCATTTATTAAGGTTGTAAACAGGTCTATCCTGAAATTGTTCAAGCTGTAAGGGTTACAGCATTGGCATCCTCAACTGCCAATTATTATCCCAATAATAAAACAGATAAATAAGCAGAGTTCATCTTCCTGCTGCTGGCGAAGACATGAGTTGAGTTTCAGTGTAACATATTTTATAATTTTGGCAGCGTTGTAGAATTGTCAGGTGGTAAGCCAGTATCCGCCTGGAAAAGAAAAGGAGAACTAAGCAATTAAATTCTCTTCCTAAATAGGATGAGGATGAGGATATTGTATGGCCAACTGGAGGGAGAGAATATTCAACATGACTAATGGTTATAGTTTGAGCAGCTGTAGCTTTCAAAGTGGGCGTCAAATTGTTAGAGGCATAGATTTTTGGAAGTTGTGGATAGTATAAACTATTTAATTTGGAAAACTGGATATCATAATTTTCTTCTAACTTCCATACTCTGTTAGAATTAGTAAATTTTTATTTTTAGAAGCAAAAAAAGCAGATATAGCCGAATTGAGGCGTCGGTTGACTAGAAATTAAATTTAATAAAAGGTTATCCCAAACATAAGATAATGAGTCAGATGGGTGAATTAAGTAATAATAAAATTTTATTAAAAATTAGATTACTTTGCAGTTTATTATCACTAATTATATTATTTTTGGCAGGAATTTTCAGAGAAGCAAATGAACAAAAATTGAAAGATGGAGCCGCTGCACCGTATCGAGCAAAAAAAATAACCAAGAAAACAGAGAGAGCATTCGGCCAAGGGCTGAACAACTAGCACAGCAACGATACATGTGGTGCATTAGCGCCAACCTTATGGTGCAATAGTGCTACAGAGGTCTAGAAAATATTTAGAAACCCGGGAGCTTAGCGTCTTAATGCTACATTATAGAGTTGCAACATCGATTGCAAGAAAGAAAAAAACTTCACAAGTGAGATGAGCATCTCAGCACTGGAAACTGGAGAAATTGGTGGCAGAGTGGAGCAAAATAAGCCAAAAAGATAAAACTCAGCAGCACAGCACTGAGAGTTCGCGTCGCGGGAAGAGGGCCCATGAACCAAAGCTAAAATTTCAAAGCAGATAGTGTCCTGATGCTAGCATGCACAGTGCCGCTGCAGGCTGACCATTAATTTTGAAGTAGTTTCGAAGACAGTTTGTTGAGTTTTTTGGGGAGTTAAAAAGCTTTATTATGTGAGGACTCACTGACAGTACAAGTACTGTAAGGAACGTGGAGAATTCTAGTGAGACTTAGTAACCGAAAGGGCAGAAAGTATTGAGAAAAGCTTGGAGAAAGAAAGCAAGAGAAAAAAAATTTCAAAGAGCAGCTTTGTAACAAATTGGTCCGGTTCTATCTTTTATTCTTGTATTTTTCTTCTCTACCGTAATCAGTTATTATTGCTGTGTTTCTACATTCAAGTCATTAACCAATTCAATCAAAAGTCTGGATTTGAGATTAGCTAAAATACAAAGTTCTATTTGTCCTTTAAATTTTACAGCATTTTTGTAAGAAAAATATATAAATTACTTCAACCTAACTAAGTTTACCTACTGATCATTGGTTACAATTAGAGTAATTTAACAATTTCTTGAATATGATAGATATATACCTGTTTAATAACAAACAATCAATAAAAAACTGCAATTCATATAGACATATATTGAATTAGAATTAAATAATGGAATCTTCTAGTTATATCGATAAAGATTAGGATATTACTATGCTCTTGATTGACATAAAAATTATCATTTCAAAGAATCTCAGAAAATTAGTACAAGTATATTACAAATCCAAGATGATCTCTCCACTATTGCCTCTCATGTTAGTTAGGATTTATATTTTAGATTAATTTTTGCAATTGCTGAATAAGAGCTTAGGATTACAAGTATTAGTAATTAATTTTCTGAATTAAAATAGTAATTTTCGTGATAATGATATCCTATTCACTTATATATTACTTTGGCATGTACATTTACGTAGACCCGGTTAGAAGCCTAACTCATGTTGTAAGAGGCAAATGATGAACTTATCAAGGGGGATATTGTAAAGAATCAAAATTAAGCCTTCTACACCACTAGTTAAACAATAAATGATTAAAGTCAATACTCTTACATGCCTTAATAGCTATGTTCGTGATTGCAGCAGTAGTCAAAACAAAGACGAGAAAAACAAACCTGAAGATATCTACTCAATAATGATGTGGTACTAAAGTTGAAGCCCTCAACAGGCTTCCCAGAGGTGCGAGACAAGTTCAGCTGTTTTCTGACTTGGGAGGCAAGTGACTGCAAATTCCAGCAGCCAAAACAACCTTAATCAGGTTTAAACAAGATAAACAGGTACCTAATTCTGAACAGTTATGAATAGGCAGTAATGATACAATATAGGGTAGGTCATATTAGCACATACCTTGCCTAACTCCACACCCCATTGATCAAATGAGTTGATATCCCATATGAAACCCTCAACAGCAATTCGGTGCTCATATATTGCTAGAAGCTGCATAGAAGAATTTTTATTGTCAACATTGTCCACAGCTGCACTTTAAGCAATCAGAAGACCATACTAAATAGATCGCCAATACTCAGAGAGGTATAATGCCTATAACTTATATCTAGATAATTATTCTATAATACACCGTAAATGTGAAAACAATGGTTAGAACTTTGCCGAGAAAGATATGTAAAAATTACTCGAAATAGATTGGGTTCAAATCATCCAAAAAATCATTTTAACATTTTGGAGTAAGCTACAGAACATATAGATAGAAAAGAAAATGACGCAGAACTTATAAACGTGATGACTATATTATCAATAAATTGATGTAAGATTCTTGTTCCATCAATAGCAAAACATCATATTTCCTATCTTTTACTTCACTCCGTACATTTGTTCCGTGAGCTACTAAAATGCAGATCAAAATCGTAATCTTGATCCTAACATTAATTATGAAAATTTTCATTGAATTAAAATCTTTTCATTTTACCAAGCAGATTCAAAAAATTACAAATAGATGACCTCAGTGATATGATAAGCAGTAAAGGTTATCATATAAAATGAAATATTAAATAATATTATATAAAAAAAAGATGTACTCAATGCATGCATAAGGCTCCACACAACACATCTTGGAGTTAGTCAAATCAATGAAAATTTGGATGAAATTATATAAAAATAGGATGTAACCAACGCATGAGGGTCCCCAAAATTTATTTAGGAGAGTTGGATGCACAAAGTATTATCCCAACATTACAGAGGGCTATGTGATTCAAACAAAGTGACCAGCAAATGATGATGGACTCGATCTAATCATTACCCCAAGCCTATTCAAGATAAACAATATGATATATGATTACACATTTAGAAAATAAAAACCTATAACATTGAGATTCTATAAATGCATCATAGGTTTAGCCTAAAAGAAAAAATATTGATATGTACGGATCCAATGCATGAGGATAGTCTCCATATAGAGGCTTAAATCTTCTGCTCATGAATTATTTCATTGTTCTCACTATTAACATATTTAGTGATTGTTGTGTACGTCAGCTTAAAATTTTGTCAATTGTAACCTGCAGCATATTCATCTTTATAGTGCGAACTTCTCGTTGCTACGATTTTTAAGCTATCTATTTTCCTATGAACTTTTAGACTTTTCTGATAACTATAGTATTTCTTTTTTAACAAAAGATGTATTTTTACAATTTCACAGTGAAGGTGGCTAACTTTTACCGAAATTGAGAGTTGATAACCTATAGATCGTAGTTTTTTTGTGTTTTTTGTACTGCATGTCATCCAAGATTGCATTAATGAACCCTAGACCCAAATTATCCAACATCAAATTGATATTAGAATATATGATTGCACCATCAAGCTAACTAAAAAAAGAACAAAATACAACAAAAACAACAACAACAAGCCATTCTCCCACTAAGTGGGGTCGGCTAAAAATAGAACAAAATAATTGGATCAATGAAAAATAAAAAAAGACACTTCAACAAAAATGGATATGTGATGAATTCATGATTCTAACCAAATACAACAAAATTATCATGAAGATTTAAACAACATTCCTATATTCGATGGAAGATATCCTCTTAAGATTTCGGGATGGATCAATAATTTGGATTTTTTTTTTTTTTGAAAACTACCAACTATATGAATTTGAAAGATTTAAATGTGCTAAATCAGAACAAGTGAGTTGTGCTCAATCATTTTAACAAGTGTTACGAATGAAATTAAACCTATATGTGTTGATCTGAATGTAAACATAAAAAGTAATATCCATCATTCAATTAATATAAGAACTGAATAAACAAGGTTATCTTTTCTTTATAAGATAAACTGAACATGATGTATGCGAAGATTACGAGTCTTTTAACTAAACATCATTTGCATTAAGATTACATTATTATATTTATTCGTTTCATTAATGATTTTATGCAAGAAATTAAGAATGAGTTCAGCTACAGTTTGCCAAGATAAATGAAAAAGGCATTAGAACTACCACACTTATAATTTAAGTCCTTAAAAATAAATTCTTAACTTCTCTCAAGCATCAGATCAAAATGAACAACATCAAGGTTAGTAAATGGATTACCAAAGGGAATAGATTTTGTTTAATATGCGCAAGACTTTAAAAGAAATTCAGGTAAAAACATGAGAAGAGTTTTTTTTTCGACTAAAGCAACATCATCCCTTTAAGAAGTCATAGCAACTGAACCTGTTTATATTATCAAATGGATTGAATAGAATATTTTGGATATTAACTGAGTTTTACTAGAGGCTCTATCTCAAAGAACTTTAGGTAAGAGAGACTTATGAAAAAAATTTGATTCAATTAAATGTGTCACCTTTGAAAATATAAAAAATGAGAGAAAACAAACAATTTTGTACAGTAAATGCATAGTACAGAAAATTATTAAACAAAAGGAATGAAGATTAAGGCAATTTCAAGATAAAACGATTTATTTACCTGTAAATTTACAACATAGAATTGCAGTTAACTACTGGATATATGTCCAAGCCATCATGAAAATATTGTTCTTTACAAACCATTTGAAAAAACTACCCTTATGCATCATCATCACTAAAGAAGCCATTGATATGAAACTACCAAACTGGTTCTATTATTGGTGGGGTTATTTCAAGGTGAATTTAGACATTCTTCATTAAGCTTTAAAGAAATTTTATATTGAATGGGTTGAGACTTCACCTAAAATGAGAAGTATTAATTCTCAATAATTACTATAGGAATAAAATTTAATTCGTTTTTTCAGTTTGGGCCTGGAATGTGACTCTAAGCAAATATTGTTTTAAACAGTTTTGCCTTCAGAGAGAATTTTTGCTCAACTCGTGGACAAAACTTAATTTGATGAAAAGTTTCTTCAAATTAATTCAATTATTCAGATGTATAAAGAATCACAATTCCAGTTATCTGCCCCAACAAGTGGACTGTCGACGAAAGAAATTTTATAAAAAAAAAATTCATAAGAATGTACTCTCATAAAGAAGAAAATTATATTCATAAGAGATATATACCAAGAGCAGTTTTAAGAAATCTTTAAGTCTCCAATATTTTTTCTTGAAAGTGATGAATCATAAATCACTTGACGTGGAATATATGACAAATACAAAAGGAAAGGACGGACCAGCTAAAGGTTAAAGGTCATTGTTAATAATTATTTCCACTATAAAGTGAAGCTGCAGCATTATAAATTTTTATAAAACTTCTACAAAATAACCTTATAAAAAGTATTCCTTAATTATTAAATTCTTTATTTGCCAGACAAAATTCAATTAAATTATTGTAATTTAGTTTGGAGTTTGTGTTCTGAGTCATCATTTATATAAATTAATCATCTGCTATGTTTAAGGTGTGTTATATTCTTCTTCTTCTCTCTCTTCTAAGTGTTCCAATTTTTTTCTAAAGTCTATACAAAACCCACACCATGTAAATGCTCAAGTTTAATAAAATTCTAATTTTCTTTATTTTGTTTTCTTTTATTTCACTTGGCATATTTGGTATCTGAGCCATGCAGGTTGAAAAGCATGAGAGAGCCCTAATGTATGAATTTTTATAACAACATTCTACACCTATTATGATTCCACTATAATCAAATGTTCTTACCCATTGATCGCTCATTCAAAAGAAATAAAAATGGATTTAAAAAAAATTAAATTGAGAAACCAAGATCTCAACCCAGACTAACTACGTATGAGTTATCGCATATGGTGAGTGCAATTTCAAATATTATTGATTCTCCAAAACTAGCTTCACATTATCTTCCTGAATATCATGTTAATTATAACTGAATAAAGTGATGTATTTTTTGGGATCTGCCATACTAGAAAACTAATTTGATTAAAACATAATATTGAAGTCATGCATATAGAAGAAAAAATTTATAATATATTCAACATTGTGATAGATGTTAAGAAAATAAAACCAAAGATAACATGAATGTTATACTAGATTTGAAGAGTATTACAAAATAAAGGAAGTTAGAACCTCAAGAGATTGCTACTAGTAAACTTATAAAACCTAAAATCCAGTATTATCTTAAATAAAATCATCGAAGAAAAAACTATTAATGGTTGCAATCTCTGAATTTCCCTAGATGGTATGCAACTAGTTTGAGTTATTATGTCGAATTGGCAACATAAAAAATATTTGGCATGAAAAAATACAATTGTCATATTTTCTTGCAATACTTGTTGTCAATTGCATTTAGCGCTTCACTAAGTCCGATACTTGATCTATTAATCAAAATCAATGCATTCTTCAATTATTCACATTCATCTTGTTTAAAAGTTAATGCATTAAAATAATTTAAAATGAGTATTGCATTACTGTGCAAACTTGAGCGGATATTTCTTATAGGAATTTTTCACTCAATGGAGTATATGTCTATACATCTACCATACAAGGCTATAGTTGTGGGCACGGTAAAATAATGTTGGATGCATCCATTTGAGAGATACGGGCTTACAATTTTTTAATAATTTAAATAAAATCATTACAGTATTGTATTAAATAATTGAAGCTAAAGTAGATATTTGAATAGGCTTAAAAGAATTGTGAATAATAAAGCACAACCTAAATGCACAAATATGCGAGACATATTTGCTATAGAAGTCTACTAATTTATGTTTATAATACGCTGAGCAACAACAACCCATAAATGAAACTGTACGTGTGGTCTTCGTAGCATGTGACTTATAATTTTTGGCAATCATGTAAAGCATTAGGGAGATATAATTCACATAAGCTTAATAATGAGCTTCGAGCAACGAGTGTCTATGTTCTTCTCAATTGAGATGAGGTCCGACAAGTTCTTGAATAAAATAAATAATAATTACTAGTATATGATTTAGTAAGTAGCCCAAGCATAATATTTACCTGATTATAAAAAATTTAACTATGGGACCACGTTATTTGTGAGCTCATTGAATTTAGATGAGAGTATTATGAGTAAGAAGATTAAAAAAAGAATTGTTAATATGATGTAAATTGCACGTAAGTTTTACTCACTTTGCACATTACTTTTACATAAGTGGAATGAAATAATTACACGTGCTTGTTGATGTACTTAATGCTTTTAATAACAACAACAACAACAACAACAACAACAACAAAGCCTTAATTACACGTTTAAGATAAAAAAAAATAGAGTTACAAATCAAAGCTTGTTAACTCTTACTTGGGAAATATGTGCATCAGAAATATGTAGCCAATATTTGATGTTAATAACTATTAATTTCAAATAAGCTTCTGAAACAAATAAAGGAAGATAAATAAGTATGGAATTTCTATTAAAAGAAAGATTCAGTCAAAATGACAAGATCGACAACTATAGGATTCTTCAAAAAATAATACTGTTTAAATATCTTAACTCTATTGAGCATGTAGTGTATTTCCATCGACTGGTCACATACAAGTCATATAACATTACTGGACTTAAAATAAGCAGAAGACGTGTCAAATTTAATCTATTCATTCTAGCACATCAAGCTAATTAGGTATATTATCTTAGATACCTTAATAAAATAAAATAGAAAGTAGAGTGAACAGTAATCATTAAGACTAAATTCAAAGCAATTGTTGAGGTTCAAAGAATTACTGAACCTGGTCATAAAAATTTTTTTTGCATTTCAATCAATTATGTTGAACAATTTATAACTTTAGAGGATGTTAGTGGCGCATATGAATAAGTTAATAGTACTAGAGATGAGTTTGATGATTATATATATGAAAATTTTTTAAGTTTAATCTCTAATTACTTCACTGAATCAGAATAAAATGTGTACTAAGGTTTTACTAATTTTCTGCTTTTACTTCAAGCACTTTGTGTTATTACTTTTTGTGTTTCTTGTTATTGCTTATTTTGTTATCTGCTTTTACCTGGGTTTTTTGCTTTTATTTCTAATATTTCCTATTTTTGCTTATTTTGATATATTTATTCTCCTTGTTACAGATGACTTCAGGTAATTATGATGACCAAGATCCTCCTAGAGCTATCAATAGCATCATTCGAAGGAAGAAACAAAATATCTCGTACCCCATTGTACAGACGAGACCATTGTGACCTCCACACTCGTGCATGTCTTGCCCATTGTTCCACCACTGGCATCACAAGCATTCCACACCCCATATGTTTGCCACCGTAGTACCACCACTGCCCTCCTTCCAGTCAGGATCATCTACTCCTATCAAGCCTTAATGTGTTGGGAACGCACGTACTTCAAGCTTGATGAATATACATAAATAATTTAGAGTATAATAATTATAATTTTTTATATTTTATTATTCAATTGATAATAATTTTGTTTTGAAAAATCCTTGCAAGTCAGTCGTCCACATGATCGCGAGCATTATCAAAAGAAAATATGATACTCTAACTTGTCCTGGAAGAATATACCGATTGAAATTCGAGATGTGTGGTTTAGGAAATTTGAAATAAACCTTAAGTACTATTGAATTACGGTAACTTCATATTTTTATAATAACACAAATTATTTGATATTGGTGATGCAGAACATCTGTTGGCTACCTAAGCATTATTAAAAGATCAAGCGCAATTTTAAGATTAGAGGGCTCACCCACTTGAGTGATATATTTAATGATATTTTCAAGAAGAGGCAAAGACTCCTCTGGATTGAGAACAACTGAGCTCAGTTGTGCAACATTTGAGCCTCTCCTAACAACGTTAGGAAGTGGCAACAGGAGCAGTGGAGGTATAAGTACCTCCCTAGACACTGGAAGCTCAGTCTCCCATACCGACTAGAGGATAATTGTTTTTTTACTCAAGGCATTAAATTTAAATGTGTAATTATTGTTTCTTAATATTTTCTATATGTTAATGGAAGAAGATGTTTGGATGAGAACACATTGTCGCTGAGTTACACACTTGTAAACATCAACATCAGGCAAAACAACAGTGGTTGGTCGACCACAAATCACAGACAAACTTTGTAAGTGAAACCTTTTTATATTTGTTCAATTGATTTACACTTTTATTTTTTTGATGTTGATTACCCTTTACAATCTTTTATAGGAAGCGCATCTATGGCTAAAGGATGTCATAAGTCAGAGCCCAACAAGAGTTGTCTAGTGGCCAGTTTGACTAGTCAGACTTTGATATATAGAGGAAAGTCTTTAGGCAGAGAAAGAAGAAAAAGGTCTACGGCCTCAACTCACAAAGACAAGTATACAAAACACGTCACTCCTCCAGTCAGAGCTCTAATTGCTTGATGACGAAATTAACAGACTTGTCGCCGCATTCACCCAGGACATGGAGGTGCACGTCCATATAAATATTTAATATTGGGCTTGTGCTTATTTTTCCTAGTTTCTTTATTATCACATTATATTATATTAGATTATAAATCATTATTAACATCCCTTTAAGTCATATATTGGCATTATAGTGCTTTTATGGATTCATATCATTTACATGTTTACATGGCTTGTCTGATTTATGAAGTGGCTTGCAAGAAACTAATTGTTGATTATATCATAACCAGACTCGGGGTTAAAATTATCAAGGCATGAATAGTGTTGGATGGTAAACTCAACTACAAATGCTTTCAAAATTGTTAAAATTAATTATTTAATAATTTGAAATAGCCATTAACAAATAAAATTTAAACCAACTTAAAAGTAAAAAATTATGAATGTATTTAACTTCCTCTAATTTGCCCATCTTTTCTAAATATTTTTTTTAATCACTAGAATTTATCTTAAATGATTTCAATCTTCATGAATTATCAACAACTTAGTAATATTGTCACCCTTAAAATTACAGTTACATAAATAAAAATGGAAAATACTATGGATTCTTATCAAATATAGTTAATCAATATAGAATCATTTGGTAATTTATATATTCAATGAAGAGCATTCAAGAAATTTTAAAATAATATATTCTACTTTACAATACCCTATCTTATCAATATTGTTTTATATAAGTATATATGTGAGAAGAATATAGTCTAAATTATATCATTTAAAATATTTTAATATAAATATTATTATGTAGTTTGTGTCTATGGATGTATTAGCGTCTCTAGTTAATATCATAAGACTTAACATGCATATGCAAGCCTTTTATATAGATTATTATTTTTATATATTTATATATCATTCATATCTAAGTTTAACATTATATAACATAGATAAAATGTTAAAATCATATAAGAAATCCACATCATTCACTTCAACAGGATCAATATATTATATAAAAAAAATGATACATAAATGAATTTATAATAGTAATTGACTAGATACTAATAATCGTTGATGACTAAGATTCATGAAAACTAAAAATATTATCACGTCTGAATACTCACCTCAAATATTCGATAATTTGAAATTCCACCTTTTTACTCAAAGTCTACCTCCTTCAATTTAACACCTATGAAAACATATAAGATAAATTAATTTATTTATATATATTTCCTTTTACTATAATTTGATTTCCATTGTAAGACTTTATTACCCTTCTCTTATTTAATTATATAAATTTTCATTATATTTAGAATCATCTAATGTCTTTTAAAACATAGCATTATTCTTAAATTACAAGATTTAACTTTAAACTACTAAAATCTTATATAAATATATAATTTATGGATCATAGCTTATCCTACTAATATAGACATACATAGAATGCATTAATTAATCTATTATTTATTTCATAAACAGATTATTACAACTATTTAAAAAAACATTAACCAAATATTTTATGTTTTAAAACAATTTAATTATTATAAAAATTATATTATCATAATATTTAAATTGTATTAATTAAATTTTTTAATTTAATAATTTCTATTTATAACCTAGAGATATAAAAAAAAGTTTAAATTTATCCTCATCTATTCTTTATTTTTGATAATTAGATTATTATAATTGTACTAAATATTAACTATTTAATATTAAAATCAATTTTCAGGTTCTAAAATATATACATTTTATTTATTTAGAATTATTTTTTTCATCAGTCAGTAATAAAATTTATAAAATAAATTCAAAACACTTACCTTACTTTACCTCGTTCACTCACCTTAGATAAAACGACCTACAAGTATACCATGCTTGCCCTCCAACAAACATCAACCAAACTCACATCCCTCTTGTGCAAGGCTCCACACTTAACCCAAACACACTATCGGTTTGCTGACCTCCTCTCTCACTCTTTACCGTGTTACAACCATATAACTTCGCTCAAGCTTGCTCAATGATCGATCTAGTTGTTAATCAATTCTACTCATTTGTTCTTGCTCACATGCACAACTCGAGCCCTCTCATTCCTCTTTCACTTTCACGCGCTAATCCTTCTCTTTTGTGCTCCAACATGTTTGCTTCTTTTGTCTCTGATCGCTAGATGGTGTGCCTAATCGATCACACTTGATCACAGGTGCCCCCCCACCCCCTCAAAAAAAAAAAAAACTGTCTCCCTTAATAATTGCAAACCACTAATGCAGTAAGATTGAACAAGTGCTAGCCCGTTCCAACTGTTCCAATACATTTAATAAAAAAATAGTGCTATTAAAGAATGATAAAGTAATATTATGTATGAATTATGAAAAGATTCCTAAATGAAAATTTGAGAAATTTATTATAAAATGATAGGAACATCAAACCATACAAATCATTGGGTTAAATACTTCTGAATTAAAAATAATAGAAAGTTTTGGCACTGTTCCAATGTTTGTAGATTTTTTCCCCCTTTCCTTCTTCAGGCCAAATTGAGTCAAGCATTTTCTCAAACATATTTACTTACTATGAATTCCAGCTAATAAATATAGATTGTATCCAATATTGATCAAGAACATTAAGAGATATTAGAAGCCATTTTGTCAAAGTCAGTATATTCAAGCGTGACAAATCGAGAACCGTATGTGGCCCTATATACCAAGACTAGAGTAATTTCCAAGGTCGAAGCATAAACTTTTGATTTTTTATTCATATATAACAGTTATGTTTGTTCAGCGCTATAAAGATTGAGCACTTTTATTCTTCTTTTGAGTTTGTTATCCTGAAACTATGTGACCTTCTGTGGGCTATAACAATTTGTAGCCTCACTGACACTTAGCACTATAATAAACAAACAATTTCATTATTGAAAATATGGCACAAAACAAAGATTCCATTGGCAGATTTTCCTAGTTTCTTTCAACGGTCATTGTTACAAAATTTTTGTCCTTTCCTTGTATGTGCTAAAATATAGACTCTTGTTGACCTCATTTCTGGATGAGGCCTCTTTTTTGTCTCTCCTTAGAGCCTAGGGTCTAGCTTTAGGCTTCCCATGTTCGACTCTCTTAGAAAACTAGTACGGAACCCATACCAACTCCATGTGCTAGAATGCATGAAACGAATTCTATTTGACTGCATCTTTACGGATTTTGGCAAGTTATTGCATTTGGGTTATTTTGGTAAGAAATAAGACTAATGTAAAATGTAAAATAAATGAGCATTGAGTTTCAAGTTAAAATTCTAATTTTTTCCTACTCTTTGGAGTGTGGAAACTTTAAAACATTGACTGCTTTGCAAGTCTTGCGAACATCTATAGGGGATGGGTTTCCTTCTACATGTGTGAGCCCATCATTATCTATTGGGTGTTCAATTCTTGTTTTTGCTATTAACATATTTAGTGACTGCTGCGTAGGCATGATTGAAATTTTGTCAGAGTGTGATGCATGGCAAATTGTTTTTTGGGCATGAATCTTGATCATTGTTGAACTTTTATATTTGTTCCCTATTTTTCTTATGAAATTTAAAATTTTAAAGGTAATTACATCATAGATTGGAATGAAAGACCTATGTTTTCTGCTCACATTCTAAAGGTGGCAACTTTAAGCTAAACTTTAGAGTAACCTAAGAACTATAACTGTTTATGCATTCTCATTGTGCATGTCATCTTAGGTAATATTAGCAAACCTTTGGGACATTGCTCGAGGAATTTACAAAGAATATATTTAACACCTTAATAATAGGATCGAATGAAGAAGATTCCTGAAGTTAGACGCAAATAGTTCCAATGCGGTATAATTTGACATCAGTAAAGTTCCTTAGATTTACAATTTTTGCAACATTCAAATTTAACATGCACTTTACATGGAAAAATTAATGTAAAATCTCAAGAAACATTCATCTAACTTTAATAATAAAGTAGATCAGGTTAATGGAATTTTGATTTTTATATATTATAGTTTTATACATCAAAATCAGAAACATAAGAAAAAAATGATTTCTAATCAGTTCACAAAAGCATAACATACATTGAATTGTTCCTAAATCCCAAAAAACATTTCAATGAAAACTACAAGACAATGGCTTCTTAAAATGGCGTAGGAAGCCGACTAAACTTTCTCACAAGAGAAAAGTATAGTTCTTCGATCTGCTGGAATAAAATTCGACAAAAAAAAAACCCATATCCATGCATTGCATCAACTTTATTTAAGTAGAGGATGGATAGAAATCATAAGACATCATCCAACTGGATAGAAACAACATATGCATGGATAGGTTAATAGGACATCATCAAACATTAATAGATTGACACCAAAAGTTGCGAATAAAACTTTATCCTCCCTATTGAATGTGCTTTTGCAAGGACAAAAACTTAATAATTATTTTTCCCTTCAAGTTAAGAAAAAAGCATCCTCTACTTCATTCAAGTGAATTTTCAAACATTTACCTACAACATAACAACGAGTTATGTATATTCTCCTGTCTTTTTCCCCGTCAATTCCTCTCAACTTTTATTTCTTTTATTATCGCTTCCTTGCAGTTTTACATTTATTTGAAACTTATCAATCTAAAGAGTTCCAAACATAATACACCACTGCGATTCCTTGTTCGTGCGTCAAAACTACAAGACCCAGAACAAAATGCATTGTGATTCGCATCCTTAGCTGCATTATGCTTCTATTGGATGAACTGAAAAAATGCTCAGGGATTTGAAATCTAAATAAAAGATATCAAATTCAGTAGTTTATTTTTTTTCCTTTTTTTTTAATTAAAGGTACAACAAAGATTTTGGGCTATGTTTATAAAGAAAAACTGTATGATAATATGCATTTCTAGGCATTGGTCATCAAGGATTAGACATTTGTTTATCTAATGAAATTTCTAAAAAAACTCAGCAATTTAAAATCTCAAAGGCTTATAGCTTCCCGGAATCTTCCCACTCATTTAGATAATTCATCAAAGTTGCATTGCATCACAACTTAGAGTCCCCTAAAGCAATCTTACGTAAGGCAGGTTAATCTAGGAGGCATTAAAATCAGCAGAGTGGAAGATTAACAATCCAACATGCAGATAATTCAGGAACCAAATGCTGAAGGCAACCTTTTCCTTATTTCCACCACAATTCCAAAGAATCAGAAAGCAGAACAATGAAGAAAACTGCCATTCTATTAAGTTATACTTTCAGATGTTAGCAGAAAGGATTATTTGAGATCATTGAAGCACTAAGCATGATGAAGGTTGAAAAGAAAAATTGATTTCAAATTCTTTTGACATAATTAATTAATAAAACGTAATAAAATCAGAAGACAACTGCAAAACAATAAAAAGAAGACATCAATATAAAAAAATGCAGTACATAAAAAGGCTAGCACAAACCTGTCCAACATTATAAGCGGACAAAGAAGGTAGAAGAAGACTGAGAGATGGCCGATTACCAGAAAAGGTCTGCAAATCATTCATAGACTAATCATTAATAGGACCAATTAAAAGAGACAAGTAATGGAACTTTCCAATGCATAAGCAGAAAAATAAAAGAAAAGATGAACACCAGTAACCTTATGAGGAATAAGGTGACTCCCCACATTCTCACTCTGTAGCTGTTCCGGGGACTAACCACAAAAGAAAACGGTAAGAGGAACGATTATGCACAAGCTTAAAGCATAATATTGAGTCTCACCTTCCCATAAGCCAGCGCATCTGGCTGTGCAAAGAAATTAGACATAAGCTCATCATGATTGCTTACAATTTCTCCTGCAGAGGAAAAAATTACAGGAGCAGTAAAAACAATATCAGATTATGAAGGGCCTAGAGCATGCCTTCTGGATAACATATTGATCAACTATTGCCAGATCTGCTATACCTTTCAAATACACAGGCCGCTGGCTTTTGACAACACCAATAAAATCACAAGGAATAACCCTTCCCTGAAATTTTACAAAAATAAATCTCAACAAACAAAACATTTATTTGAATGTACACATCCAAATTCCATATAAAAATGCAATATGCATGAATGACTATAATAATATAAAAGTCCTTTCGAAGCTGAAAAATTGTTAAGGCCTTAGTGAAGAAAACCCAAAAATTGACGGGGTCGTTGAGAAATTAAATGAAAAAAGTTATAATGTGAAATGCATGACTAAAACCAAGGACTCCATAATATTTTATCTAGCTCATAAAGAGCAAAAATTGTATGGATACCATGAATAACTATCATAGGAGAAATTTCTATAGATCCAAAAACTGAGAAGCTGAAATCAGGCAGCTGCATGAGTGAGAAGGGAAATAGTTAATTGTGTTCAAAACATATTGACTGATGGTAATACAATATGAAACTCTTTTTATTCAAATTCTGTTCAACCTACCTTGACCTGATCCGTTCCCTTCCAATTCCATATATGAATGATCTTTTGCCCTCCTATGCATGGTTAAACTACCTTAGTTTGTCTTCCACCGTCTTATCTTCAAAAGATGGCATCCCCACCACCTCTTAAATATATTAATTTCTCACTTATTTCTTCGTAGTTTTTAAAATATCCATTTTACAACACAAATTTTAATGCTCTAAACTAGAACTTCAGTAAATTCATTACTTTCACACAAGAAGGTATAGATTATAGCTAATCTAAAATGAAATTTTAATAATTTAACTTGCAGATTTCATGTTAATCTAAAATCTACAATAGTCATGAGTACAACACCATTTCAATAATTTGTTTATTTTAGAAATTATGTCTTCATATGCATCAAAACTCTTTTGACAGATCCGATATACTAAGCCTATCAAACCATGATATTACTTATTCTAATAGCATTCACCCATGGCAATTTTAAATACACTGAAGTTGTGTATTATGTACTTCAGACAGGTTTATTAATCCAAGACCTTATATTTTAAAGTTTTCTCAATTAGTGTTTAGTCAAACTATTCATAGACATCACGAGAGGTTTCAAATATTAGAACAATAATTTGTAAACAACATCCAACAATATAGCTCAGCTTGAAGCATCTAGATTATCAATATACAAATATTTGAAACTAAATTAAACCCAATTTTCAATAAACTCATTGGATGATTCACAATTATATCTAATGTGTGTGCGTGTGTGTGTGCGTGTGTCCATATATATTCAAAGGGTGGTATCTGAAAATAACGCTCCCCATATGTACTAGCCGTTTGCTTACCAACTTGTCACCCTAGGTGGGCGCACGCGCACACACACAAACACACACACACAGATATATATATATATATATATATATATATATATATATTCCACCAAAATAAAAATATCATTGATAGATACAAAGATTTTAGTGAGCGGGTGCTACAAGCCCACTCACAAGACATACAAGACTCAAAAGGTACAAGTAGACAATTTCTCCAAAAAGATAAAAGTGGTCTGCAGGCTTCTCGGTAGCTTAATCATGATGAGCGGGCTTTCCTCTATTCCTGGTTCTAGAGTGGGAAGAGAATACTAAACTGTGATGAGGGCTTCCACCCAAAACGAGCAAAGCATCCTCCTGTAAATTCCTGAGTTCCTTTAGTCCTTTTTTCTTCTTCCTAGTTTTATAAACTTGCCAATCATTTTCCAAGAGTTGTCCCAACTTATCACTGAGTTGACCATCAATGGGAGCAATTTCTACCTGTTGCACACCTTGAACTTGGCACTCCGCCAAGGTTTGAAGGCCTTCAACATCAACAATAATTGTTTCCATAGCAAATGGAGCATCTTCTGGCACCAAAATGAGAGTATCCTCATTTTCAGCAAAATGAGGGGGCTGAGATAGTGACGGGTGCTCCTCTGAGGCAAAATCAGTGGCAATATCCTTTCTAATTGCAGTTTCCACCATATTAGCAAGTGGAATAAGTGCACATGAGAAAATTTAAACCATCCAACAGTAACACAAATATCTAAAAGTAAAACATCTAAATTCACACAACATATCACTATAAAAAGGAAAACCGTTCAAGAAGAGGTTACAAACATATCATAACATAATGCCTATCAGTTGCAGTCTTTCTTCTATAAATTAAGTCTTTATTGTTAGACATATCAACCTACAGTTTTTCTTTCCTAAAAGAAATCATTAATTTCAACAGGAAATTTGATTTGGTGAGCAATTATAATTTAAGTATGCATTAAATTATTATGTCAATACTATGCATGAATTACTAAAAAAAATGTAGTTCATTACTTTATAAAACTATGAACCCGAAGGTACACCTTTACCATGTCATTTATCATACACAGGTACATCACATCCCTACTAGTACCATCAGAGGGTAATCATGTATGACTTAAACTTTTATATTTTATTAGCTTTAAATTATCTCATTTTAAACACATTGAACATCATTTTCTTTTTTTCTTCATTCATTTCCTTTAATTCTTAGCTTACAACATGCATACAATTATAAAAATAATTGTCTAAAGCATTAAAAAAAATTTATTTAATAAACTTTAATTTAATGCATATAAAAAAAATAATTACTCAAGTAAAGCCTAAATGCATTTCTCTTTCTCCCTTACAATGCTATCTAATTCAACCTCTAACCTTCTACTTTTAATAACCAATTAAAATAAACATGTTATTAGAATTTAGTAAATAAACAAATATTTCCATTCAATTAATTAATATCATAAAACCCTAAATGCCCATAAGGTTCAAGTCTTACCTTGGCACATAAGACTAATTTTGTGCACGAGTCGTCTCCCTTCTCCTTCACACCAAAACCTTCCACTTACAACATATGATTTCAACTCATAAACATTAAATGTTAATATTATAGCCTCAATTAATTAAGTTATATATTTTAAGACTTAAACTAATCAAATACTCACACAAACACACACATTCTAATATTATATATGTAACAATATATAAATTAACTCATTTAAAAATCTAAATTTTACCTTAAAAGCATCCAATTGTTTGTCGTACGCAGGCCCGATGACTCCCTTCCTCATCTCCTCTACGAGAGCACAATGCCTCTTCTTCCCCTTCCTCTACACAAGCATAGCATCGAAGTCTCATCCTACCTCCTCTGCCTTCAGTCGTGACTCAATCCGACACTGCAAGCTCTCGACATCGCTTCCACCTCCACATGGTACCAGCACATGAAGCAACAACTTCCAACTTACTTCTCGGCTTCGATCGACTAGGGCTGGCTCAAGACAATACGCGTGCGATCTTTCTCCTTCTTCCTCTTCCTATGCACGAGAGAACAGTATTGAAGCAGCTTGACCACCTTCCTTCACCTCTGTGGTTTCATTTCTCACCCCTCTGATTCCATCTTTCGAAAGAGGGCACATGATTCTTAAGTCGTAATCAAAGGGAAGCTCATTCTTGGTGTCTATTCGATTTAATATAATTATTACTATTTGTTTAATTTCAATTATTACAATCTCTCATTCTTATTAAAATTTTTGTACTCAAAATTTAAAAATAACCATAAAAGCAAACATACATCAAATGAAGGCTGTGAATATTTTTCTTGCATCTCAAAAACTCTCCCAAGAGCATCCTCTTTTGATTTCTGCTCTATTACGAAGTTTGTTCACATCATAATCCAATATTCTTTCGGGCTCCTCACTATAAGTCAAATAATGTTGAATATCAATTGAGTCTTTTGTCACCCTTCTAGATTCATCTGCAATATATTTTCTGAGTGAAGAAACATGAAAAATATTATGTACTTCTTGCAAATGAGCTGATAAAGTCAATTTGTAAGCTACCTTCCAAATCCTCTCCACAATCCCATATGAACCTACATATATGGGGCTCAATTTTCCTGTCTTTCCAAATCTTTGCACACTCTTTAGAGGACTGACCTTAATAAAGACAAGCTCTCCGACTTTAAACTCAACATGTCTGTGCTTGGTATTGTAATATTTCCTCTATCTATCTTGCATTGTCTTTAATCTTTCTCTGATCAATCTAATCTTCTTAGTAGCATCATCAACCAAGCCAGCTTCACTTATTTTTCTTTCACCTGTCAGCTAAACATAAAGGAGCCCTGCACTTCATTCCACACAAAGCTTCATATGGAGTCATCTCAATGCTAGTCTGATAACTATTATTGTATGTAAATTCTATTAAAAATATATGTGATTCCCAACCTATGCAAAAGTCAAGAACACATAACCTTAGTAAATCCTCCAAACTCTGGATAGTCCTTTTTGATTGGTCATTCGTATAAGGGTGAAATGTTATGCTGAAAGTTAATCGGGTGCCCAAAGCTTCTCGAGCCTTTTTTCCACAATTTGAAAGTAAATATGTCATCTCTATCAAAGACAATAAACTTTGACACTCCATGCAATCTCACAATTTAATCCATGTATAATTTGGTTAATCTCTCTACTAGATTTGTTCGTCTAATATGAAGAAATGTGCAAACTTAGTTAATCTATCGACAATTACCCATATAGCATCTCAACTCTATCGTGATTTAAGGCAACTCAATCACAAATTCCATCGCAATCTCTGCTTATTTCCACTCGGGGATCGACAAAGGCTGTAAATGATCTCCAGGATGTAGTTCTTCCTTCACTAACTGACATAAAGGACACTTAGCCACAAATTCTGCCTCATTCCTCTTTAATCATGGTCACAAAAATGTTTTCTTGAGATCCTAATACTTACTCCATGAGTGAGTAGTACATTCAAATAAATGAGCATTCTCATGAATTTCCTTCCTCAAATTATCAACCTCTGGAATATAAACCTTGCATTCAACAATTTTGTCAATCCTTTTTCACCAAAAATTTTAAATTTTGTCTCCCCAAATAAATTTTATTTTAACAGTCTTTTTTATTGCAATCGATAGTGACAAAATTTTTAATCATCCAATCTATGCCTAAAATCTCCTCAAACTCCACCAAGGGTAAATAATAAGTTGTGCATCAAAATCTTTTCCACTAATCATTAATTTCACCACATGAATGATTAACCTCCATAAAATTAACATTTGACATTCTAAATGATAGTATCGCAGGTATTAAGATGATATTCAACTGCATCACTTTAACCCTGCTAGTATAACCTTCTGAGCACATGGATTCAGGAATGGAAGGACTATCTGCCCTGAGAGCCCCAAGGAAACATGGATTCATGTAAATCCTATTTTGAATGTCCCTCCTTGGAGCAGCTTCTAAATCCAGCTCAATCCTTTTGTCTTTCGGTATTAAAACAGAATTACTATCGATTTCAAGAGAAATCAATGGCTTTCTAATCATATCCTTCAGTCCAGACAAAAATCGATAACATTTCTCCTCTACATTTGGAATCAACTGAGGTGCATACCTTGAGAACATGGTGAATTTTGTCTCGTACTGCATTATTGAGCAATCACCCTATACCAGCCGAATAAATTTATCCCGCATTTGTCTCATGGCTTACAATGGTATAAACCATTCTTTAAAGGTGTTCATGAATATGTCTCATTGAATCATGTGGTTGGCTCTACCCCCATATTTCTCCTGTAACTGTCCTCACTACTATCTCTATGTTCATCCCTCTAAGACAAAAGTGATCAGTGCAACTCTCCTGTTAGGTGGACAAGCCAACCCAAAAAGAATATTTTCAACTCTCAACAATCAGTTTTCAGCATTCAACATACGTGCTCCTTATGAAAAGAGAGGTGGTCTTATATCCTGAAATACTTTCAAATATTTGTCCATATGGTCTTCCCCACTGTAAGTGGGATGAGTCTGAGAGTTCTTAATCAGTTGAGTCGCTGCAATCATTTTCCCAACAAATGCATTTGTATTCATAGTAATCTGTGGGGGTGTATCAACTTCTACTATATTTTCTTTAGCTTCTTCCCCTTAACTTTCAATATTTCTGAAATAACATAAGAAAAATTTTAATTACACAATTTAACCCTTTATTAATATTACTTATAATGAATTAATTTAATCATCCTGATGACTATAATATCACTTTTGTCTTCAGTCTGATAGCTTAGAATTAGCTAAGTTAGGAACTGCAATCGTACGACATTATCATTTTATTTTTTCACATCTATTTTTTTTTCCAGAAACTTTCATTATATTAAAAAGCTACTACAACAACAACAAAACCTTTATCCCACTAAGTGGGGTCGGCTAAATGAATAATTTTTCTCCATTGAATTTTATTTAGTGTCATATTTTCATTTTTTTCTAATAAATTAATATCAATTTTTATACAATATGCCCAAGTCTTCCGAGGTCTATCTCTGTCTTTCAAATCTAAAACATCTACTCTTCTAATCGAATCATCAGATGGTCGACGTTTAATGTGACCAAACCATCTAAGACGACTCTCTAATTTTGTCTGTCATTGGAGCTACACCAACCCTATCACTGATATATTCATTTCGCATTTTGTCTCTAAGTGTAAAGCCACTCATCCACTTAATCATTCTCATCTCGGCAACACTTAGTTTTATGTTTCTCTTTTAAAGGCCAACATTCAGCATTATAGAGGATTGCAAGTCTCACCCCCATCTTATAAAATTTTCGTTTCTATCTAAGTGGTACTTTTCTATCACCCAATAGGCCTAAGCATTCCTCCACTTCAACCAACCAACTTGAATTCTACAAATAACATCCCCAATAGTATCACCATCACATTGAACAATAGACCTGAGATATATAAAGTGTTCCCACCTTTTAATAATTTGATCTCCTATAGTTACATTTATGTCACTAGAGCTACTACTACTAAAATTGTATTCCATGTATTCAGTTTTAATTCTACACAAATGAAGGCCTTTAGAATCCAAGGTAGACCTCCATAATTCAAGTTTTTCCAGAGCTTTTTCTCTCGTCTTATCCACGAGAAGGATATCATCAGCAAAAAGCATACACCAAGGTACATCCTCCTGTTAAGTGTCCAGCAAGATCATCCATAACTAAAGCAAAAAGATATGGGCTTAAAGCCGATCCTTGATGTAAACTAAGGACAGAGAAAAATATTTTGGTCATTCCTCCTTTTGTTCGAGCACAAGTCCCAGCTCTTGTATACATATTTTTAATGACTTGAATATAAGCCATATCAACACCTTTCTTCTCAACAATTCTCCAAAGGATATAAAACAGCCACTAATAATCCGTAAATACAAAAAAAGAAATTTAAATCATTCATAGTAACAGAAATTTCTACAAATAAAACATTTAATTAAACAACAATATATCGTTATAAAAAAAAGTCCAAAAAGAGACTGCAAACACATCATAACATGATACCTATCAATTTTAGTCATTCTCTTGTAAACTATATTGTTCATACCAAACATATCAACTTATATCATGTCTTTTCAAAAAAAAAAAAAATCATTATATTCAATAGTAAATTTGACTTGGTGAACATTTATAATATTAATATGTATTATGTCAACAATATGCATGAATGACCAAAAGAAATGTAGTTCATTGCTTTATTAAACTGTGAACTTTTAGTTATTTTTTTCTTTCTTGTTTCAATTTAAGTAATTACTAATTTTAATGCCGTTAAAAGTTATATTAGAATTAGCATCATAACGGAAGGTATCTTTAAAAATGTACCAAAAGTTATAGTTAAAAATTTGTACCCGAAGGTACACCTTTAACATTTTTTTATAATGTATGGGTACATCACAACCCCTGTCAATATCATCTTGGGGCAATCTTATATGACTAAACCTTTACATTTCATTCTTTTAAATTACATACTTTTAAAGATATTAAAAAATCATTTTTCCTTTTCCCCCATTCATTTTCTTTAATTCTTAAGCTTACAACATACATAAAATCATAAAAATAATTGTCTAAAGCATTAAAATAATTTTTTTATTTAATAAAATTTAACTTAATATATATAAAAAAATAATCACTCTCTTGAATTCTAGCTGCCTTTCTCTTTTCTCTTTTAATTCTATTTGATTCAGCCTCTAATCTTTTGCTTTTAATATCTGATTAGGTTAAACTGATTATTCAATTTTGGTAAATAAACAAATATTTCCATTCAAGTAATTAACATCATAAACCCCTAAATGCCCATAAAGTTCAATACTTACTTTCGCACACAAGGCTTAATTTCACGCACAAGTCGTCCCTCTTCTCCTTCATAACCAAAATCTTCCACTTACGATATCTGATTTCAATTCATAAATTTTAAATGTTAATATTATAACTGTTAGAAGTTATTTCTATTAATTTTGTTGTTTTTCCCGTTATTTCCTTTACTATATATTTCCTAGTTTATGTCCTTCCTTTTTATCTTTTGGGTGTTATTAGGAGAAATTTGGATATTATATCTTTCCTTTTTTATACCCCTTGTGTCATATATTTATACTCCATTCGATATCAATAATATTATCTCACTTTATTCCCAAAACCTACATCATATTAGAGCGACAAGATCTTACCATTACCGTTGGGATCCTACCCTAGTTGTCGAAACCTCCCCTACAAGCCTTCCCTTACAATTTTTTCTGGCAGTCAAACCTCTATTGTCCTTCGGATTCCTTCCCTGCAATTCTTAGCAATTTTTTATCGCCACAGGACATTCTTCATATCGTTTGCATTGTAACATACACAATTTGAGAAATGAAGTGAGTTCAGCCAACTTTAAAAGTACCACAAATTTTGCGTCATTTGAAAGTCAACTGAATTATTTTATAAAATTCTATACAAGAAGCCAATCAATTTTATATAAAATACTATGTATTAATTATGAACGGTTTGAGAAATATAAAATTGAGTTATAAGTATAATTAAATTAATTAAACTTCAATTAATCGTCATCCCTCCCTTAATCCAACAGCTACATTGTTCACAATCGGCATCTACATTTCTATTCATTTCTTTTGGTCAAATAGGTCACCAAGCTTCCAATTCCTTGCCCTCTTCTGAATTCCTCTTCTCTCGTGATTTCCCCCTCTCCCTCACAACTGTAGTGGCTCGGCAAGCAACCCGCGACACTTGCTATAGTGTCGGAGCGCGTGAGTAGGTGATTCAATCGGGGCACAGGTTAGTAGCAGTCCACAATTTGAAACTCTAGAGTGATGTTGGTAAGTGTGGATCCCCCTCCCAAGTCATTTGAGACATTCATTTCCTTATGTACCCTTTTCATGTTTGCCTCGTTTTTTGTGCATCTCATTTCCGATAACCGTCAGAGAGGCCGAAATTATATCAGAAGTGTCAAATGATTTAAAAGCTTTCGTACGGGTTTTAGCATGATATTAGCGAGGGAAAAGTGAAAAATAGAGTGTTAAGAAGAATTGGGGAGAGAAATTGGCAGTATCAGAAGGGCAAATTTAATGCTTATTTATAGGTTAATCATGATGAGAGCCAAAATTTTATGAATTCCTACGATGCTTGTGATTTCTCAGGTTATCTATACAATGCGGCGAGCTTGAGACGAATGTCTGGTCATTCGTCATAGTGTTGCTCTGTCTTATCATTGCTTGATGCAGGATTGATGATTTAAATATCACAATGAATGTTATGAGTAGACTATTACATGAGTGAGTGATTGCAAGTACACCAGGCAAGGATGTATTCCCGACTCCTGCTATTTATACGGGGACGAAGCTCTAGGAAGCATTTGGATTAGGTGGTGACAGAATGTTATGGAACCGTGAGTATTAGGGGGGCTATTAATAACTGCTATGTTGGGGAAGTCCAATTTTTATGCATAGTTTATATGGTCTTTGAGGCGGGATGACGACCAATGAAAAAAAGACATGGAAATAGTTGAGTCTTATACATTAAACAATTGCCATTACTATTAAATAACATTGTTATGATTACATAAGATAAACAAACTATGAACATGTTTTGATTATACTTATGATTTCATTCTTATGACCTACATATTACACTGTAGTCTTTATTTTTATACTACCTACTCTCTTTTCATATTCTCTACCATGCTAACATATTATTACATATGAGTAGTCATGTACAGTTTCCTACGAACATGTAAGCTTCTGTTTCATGTATAAGATATTAGGTTAACTTAGATTATTTCTCTAAGCTATTTGCTCAGTCTTCATTGTTTCCCTTTAGGTAGAGGCAACGAGAAACGAGACGAGTAGTTAGGTGTGTCTTTGAGCAACTTTTGCGTGAACTAATTTTGGATCTTGTACATATTTTTTTGGGACGTACTTTTATCATATTGGATTTAACAGCTCTATATAGTTTTCATATTTTGAATGATATAATTTTAATGTTTTCTAGTATATCTATGAATGATTTATGAAATACAATGTATAATGTATGTTACGGCAATCTAGTTAGACTAATTCATCACCTACTAGATCATGATTATCCAAGTCAGAACAGGTGTTGGTGAGAGTTGGTTTGAATAAATTGCCAACTCTGTCGCACCTTAGTCGACTCTTAAAGGTGGGTCAGTTGGGGTGTGACATATTTCACTACAGTTTTCTACAGCTATCTTACCCTTATGCTGCAGTTTTCTGCCAGTTATACCATTATACGACTACCGGGCGTTTTTCCGCAGCAATTTATTTTTTCTACAAAATATCTGAAGGACGTTATTCTGTTGTAGTTTTCTGTAGTTTTTTGCAAAACTATTGAAGCTCCTCCTTGCAGTCGAAATTCTTCCCTGTAGGATCTCCCGCTATCGGATCTCCCTCCTGTCAATTTTATCCTCCACCACACAACCTCTTGTGCTGATAGACTAATAAGGGACTACTCCATCTATGCCTCGACATCCAAACCTCACCTTAGGCTCAGTTGGAATCATGGCAAAATCCACCACCGAGCTTCCTTTTGACAGTGTCCTTGAGTTAACAAGAGGATTGGCACGCACCACTATTCCTCCGCAGACCGGAGGACATGAAAATCACATAAACTTTTTAATTATAACCCACAAACTCAATGGCTCTAATTTCCTCCAAATGTCTCAAGCCGTGTTTTTGTTCTTCAAAGGTTTAGGTAAATTCAACCACCTTACAAGTACAATTCGTGAATCTCCAAAGTTTGACCCAGCGTATGCAGCATGAGAAGTAGAGAACTCTATAATTATGTCATGGTTGATTATTTCCATGGAGACCTCGATTGACCGTTCTTACCTGTTTCTTCCGTCTGCAACTGATTTTTGGACTGCGACTCGCAATACCTACGCGAACGTAGGCAATTCTGAATAACTCTACGAGGTGTGAAATAAGATCTGCGAGGCAAAATAGGGTCGAAGACAGTGACACAGTACTACAATGATTTGATTTCCTTATGGATGAAATGTTATCTCTACTATGACTATAAGTGGGACTCCCACGGATCTGTCCCTCTTCGAAAAAATTCTAGAAAAGGATCATACGATTCAATTTCTGGCAGGCCTAAACAAGGATCTTGACAAAGTATATGGCCATATACTTGGTTTTGATTCTCTTCTTTCAATCCGGGCACCAAGGTCCGCCGAGAAGATAGACGAAGACTTGTTATGCTTAGCAACTCCCCTAATTCAGCCAAATCTTTCAGCCTTGGTCTCCAACTGTACTCCACACTGGCACTTCATCGTGCCTCAATCACTCCAAATGTGATTTCTGTCACAAACCCTACCATACCCGTGACAATTGTTGGAAGCTACATGGGAAGCCGACCAATAAATCTTCAATCAAATCTTTCACTCCTAAAGGTTACGCTACAGCCTCAAAATCCACAACCGTTCAGCCTGCTCCCCAATCGGACCATCCTCGAATCACCAGACTCCATCAAGATTCAAATGGAACACTTAAATTAAACTGATTGGATCCAGTCAACTCTCCTCCAGCCCATCGACCACTCATGTTCGTCAAGATAACCTTTCTATGACACTCACTGGTCCTTAATCTTCTAGTCTGTTGATTAATGATTTAGGTATCACGTACCACATTACTAGATGCTCTCAAGTCTTCTCAATATATTCTCCATGCTCAAGGTGAGACTCTATTAAAAATACTGATGACTCGTGTAATACTATTATGGGTAAATGGTTGGTTGTATTAACAGTCGGACTGACTCAGGGATTCATATTACACGTACCTTTGCTTAAGTGTAACCTCTTATCAATCAGTAAGTTGAGATATGGCATTGATTGTGTTGCTCATTTATCTCCTGAGATTTGTGCCTTTCAGGATCGTCGTTCGGTGAGGATGGATGGAACTGCTAAGCGGGTAGCCAGGCTCTAGTTCTTGCAAGAAAATGGCATTGATGATGAAGACACTAAATCTAATAGTTTTAATTTTTTCCTTTTCTACTGCTTGTCCAATTATGCTTTTACACTATCGGTTGGGTAATCCCAATTTTCATAATTTAAAATAATTGTACCCTCTGATATTTATTAATAAGAATCTATCTACTTTTATATGTGAAATTTGTCATTTAGCTGAACATTATCGTGTTCTATATCCACCCCACTACTACACTCCTTCCTCTCCATTTTCCCTTTATCAAAATTATTTATGGGAACCCTCTCGAATTGCAAGCTACACTAATGAACAATGATTCCTTACTCTAATTGATGATCACACTCGGATGATGTGGATCTATATATTAAAGGACAAATTTGAAGTTGCAGTCTCCTTCAAAAGCTTATATTCCTTCATTTTGACCAAATTCAAAATCTCAATTCAAGTACTTTGGACCGACAATGATTGGAAGTACTTTAACTCTATTTTAGGAAAATTCTTGGAGAGCAAGGGCATTCACTATCATAGCTCTTATACGGATACCCATCAACAAAATGAAATAGCTGAATGAAAAAAACCGACACTTTCTCGAACCGGCTCTTTCCATTATTTTTCAGACTGATGTAATTAAACAATTTTAGAATGACACCGTCCTTACCACCGCTTATCTCATTAACAAAGTTCCCACAAAAATCCACAACTTAGGATCCTATTATCTATCTTAATGTTGTATTTTCCTAACAACTGATTTTTCACAATATTAGATCCCACAATATTTGGGTGCACGACATTTATTTGGAACACTACACCAACTCAGATTAAACTTGATCCCCACTCGATTAAATGTGTTCTTTGGCTATTCACCCACTGGAAAAAACTATAAGTGTTTTGATCCTACCACCAGTAAAACCTATGTGAGTGTTGACATCTCCTTTTTTGAAAATATCCTACTTCTCGAACACTGCTTCGAGTGAGGGGTTCCTAGATTTTCTGGAAACTGTTCCTTTTTCCAACTCCATTGAATATTCCAACTACTCCTACAGCCTCTTTGTTCGAGGAACCCTCAGTCCCATTAGATCCATCACCAATCAGACCAACATCGCCTCCATCCACTCCGTGTCTATACTCGACCTACCAAAACCGACGATCGAGACTCGTCCCAGTGCCCTTACACTCGAGTCCGCTGCCCCACTCTGACCCCTCTAAAACAATTCTCTCTCAACTTACGAGGATCTCTCCTACTTTAGATGAGGAGCTGAATTTCCCCATTTAGGTTAACAAATATGCATGCACTTTTTATTCCTTGGCAAAATATATCCCATTGATGGATCGTTATCAATCATCCGCTACTGAGGCAACATTGGCTTACCCGTCTTCGAAGTCTGCAGTCATGGAGGAGATGAAGTTCTTCGAAGCAACCATATGTGGGATGTTGTTAATCTTCCTCGAAGAAAGAAAACAGTAGTTTGAAAGTGAATTTTCAACGTCAAATTTAACTCTAATGGATCTTTTGAATGCAAAAGGTGTGGTTTGTCGGAAAAGGCTATTCAAAAATCTATGGAGTTGACTATGAAAAGACATTTGCTCTGATGACAATACTAAATGTCATTTGGGTTCTGTTGTCCCTAGTCGTGAATCTTAATTGGCCCTTACTCCTGCTTTAAGTCAAGAATGTTTTTCTTAACGGCGACATCGCAGAAGTGTACATGTCTCTCCCACTGGGCTTTGACTCAATCTCTTCCCTTGACAAGTATGTCGACTACGAAAATTTATTTATGGAATGAATCAATCCACCCCCCCCCCCCCGGGCTAGTTCAACAAGTTTACGCAAGTTTTGTGGGCCATGATTTCTCGCAGGCCCACTCTAATCACACAATACGCTTCCGTCACTCAGCCGATGACCGTATTGCCATCCTCATCGTCTATGTCGACGACATCATACTCATAGGTAATGATTTGTCGACCTTGGACTCTCTCAAAGCTATCATAGCCATATCTTTTGAGATGAACTTTGGTTCTCTATAGTATTTCCTAGTTATGGAAGTAGCTCGGTGATCTCGTGACATTAGCCTACCCAACGCAAATATGTGACAGATTTACTAACTGAGAGAAAGCTACTTTTGTGCATACCTTTAGCTATTCTGATGGATCCCAATGAAAAATTGACAGAAATACCAAATGCATTCTGGTGAACAAGACACACTACCAATGAATACTAGGGAAACTCATTTACCTTGCACATACACTCCTGAATATTTGTCAAGTCGTTGGTATTGTCGGTCAGTTCATGCATGATCACTATAAGAACCCTCTCAACACTGTCGATCGGATCCTCCGCTACTTAAAAGGCACATCGAGCTCAGTTTTGTTGTTCTCTCATCACATCTCTCGCACAGTTGTTGTTTATACGGATGCCAATTGAGTCGGACCCCTACATGATCGACGATCTACCTCGAGTTATTGCTTCTTTTTGTGGGAAAACCTTGTCACTTGAAAAAGTATAAAAACAAATTGTGGTTGCCCGGAGCAGTGCTGAAGTCAAGTTTCGTTCTATGTCCCTAGAATATGTGAAGCCCTCTGGTTGTGTATTATACTCTGCAAGTGACGTATGTCGGTCTCCATTCCTCTGCAGCAATTTTGTAATAATAATGTTGCCATCAGCATGCTCATAATCCGGTCCAACA
>NEWO01000206.1:1065404-1086890 GCA_003013225.1 Phalaenopsis aphrodite
ACCCATCCTCATTCACTTGAACCTTAGATTTCAAATTTAGATGAAACTTGTGGCATTTATCAAGGACATTACCAAACATCTTACAGTTGGTACAATATGGGGGTTTGTGTTCCATGACATTTTGTTGTCGATAACCATTAGATAAAGTAATATCCTTTTTCATAAGTATTTTGACTACCGAGGGTCTGGTTAGGTTGAAAGTAGGCAGATCTAGCTTCGAAGGATCCCCAAGGATGGCCCGAATAGAGTAGAGAACCTGATGGTGAAAAAAAGCAGCTTGAGACCAGGTAAACAAAACCATAACAGTAAGGAGTTTTATGATTTGGGTCAAAATTCGGAGACCGCTTGAGTAGCTTCATAGGTTTATCAGCAATGTTAAGATATTTTTTTGGAGAAAATTCAAGTGTAGTCTTCAGACACAATTAACTGAATCAAAACATTTCTCTCATCCATGAGCCCCACTTTCCACTTTCCTGCTAATTTGAGGTCATCAAAATTTTTCCTATTAACCTTCATAGAAGGGTGTCCCCACTGAAATTTCTCAATGAGAGCAAACTTGAATTTGTCAGTCAGGGTTGAAATTTCAGACTCGGAGAAAAAAAGTGTTGTCTTCCCTCTTTTCCTGCTTGCATTTTTAATAAAGGGGCAGTCACCTGTACGATCACGACTTCCTTATAACTTGAAAGGAACACAACCGCCGTCTTTCCCTGAGGATTACCCACAACATGGGCAAAGGAGGTTTTGTCAGGTTCAACCGAAGAAGAAGGAAGCTCCACCATAGCAAGGAGAAGCCTTGCAAGTCGGGCAGAGAGACGAAGAGGTCGGGGCGCTGCGCAGAAGACAGTAAACCACAGACAGGAACCGCAAATGAGCTCGACAGAGTCGAAACCTCAGTTCAACAAAAGCCGCGCAGAAGAACAACGGCGAGACGACGCCGCAGAAGCAGGAAACTGAGCCGCAGAGCGCGATCGGCCCTTCAGCGAGCAGTGAGAACAGGCGCAGTTCGATGAAGCAGAGGACGGAAACAGAGGAGCGTACCCCCTTCTTCTACGAGCGTGGAATTACAGCAGCAGAGGCTAGGGTTTGTCGTGAGGCGAAACCCTAGCAGATCTCGACGGCCGGCGAGGACATATACTTCACATACTTATATATATATATATATATATATATATATATATATATATATTATATATAAGAGTATAATAATTAACTTATTTAAAAATCAAAAGTTTAACTTAAAAGCAGTCGGTCGCCTGCCTTATGCAGACACGAAGCTTCAACTTCCTTCCTCCTCTCCTCTACACGAGCATAGCACCTCTTCTTCTTTTTCCTCTACACGAGCATAGCACGGAAGTCTCCTCTTACCTCTCTGCCTTCGTTCGCGACCCAACCCATCACCGCAAGCCCTCAACACCTCCTCCTCCTTCGCACGTTACCAGTGCATGAAGCCGCAACTTCCTCCTTCGTTCTCAACTTCAATCGACTAGAGATCGGCACAGGACAACACACTTCGCCTTCTTACTCTTCCTCTGCACACAAGCATATAATCAAAGCCACTCGACCACCTTCCTCCCCTTCTTCCCTTCAATTGCTTCTTCTCCTTCACCTCTACGGTTTCATTTCTTGCCCCTTTGATACCATCGTTCAAAGACGGCACAAAACTCTTAAGTGATAACTGAATGGAAACGTATCCTTAGTGCCTATTCGATTTATTATTATTATTATTATCACTACTATTATTATTATTGTTATTATTATTATTATTATTATTATTATTATTATTATTATTATTATTATTATTATTATTATTATTATGAGTTATTACAGGGCATTAGAAGAGGTACTTTGCCCAATGAAAGCACATATAATGCTTGTAAACTTCACAAATAACCTATGTTGTAACTGCCATGCAACTGGTCCTTCAGCGAATCCACCAGCCATCTGAGAAAAAGGTTGAAATTCTAGCAGGTAGGGAGATGACTCACTCAGATCTATGAAATGGCAGGCAGAACAAGGAGAATGACACAAGTCACTTAAAAGTGAAAATTCAATTGGGTGAAGATGATGAACATTTCTATTAAACATCATGATAAAATCTTCGATGAACATATGTCAAAAGAAAGAAATCAGAGCTAAACAAACGTAAATTATCTTTGCAAAATTCCTACCATCAGAAAAAAAATTGTACACCCGAGCCAGCACCATGATTAATAGTATTCAAATTGTCACAAATTCAATAAAAACATTCTTACCTGATGTATTAGCTGGTAAAAACTATGTTGACCATTTGTTCCTGGTTCTCCAAAATCTATTTCACCAGTTTCGAAAGGAAGTGGAATGCCATCAATGGACACACCCTTTCCATTACTTTCCATGCTCAACTAGAGAAGATAATTTGAGATTACAAGGTTAAAGTCAGAAAGGCAGGAAAACATACCGCACAATACCATATCATAACATGGCTACCTGTTGAATGTGTGGAGCAAACTTCTCAAGTGCTTGAGAGTATGGCAATATTGCCTGGAGACAGAGACAAGCAGAGTTAAGAAAACAGCTGTCGACTAAACAATAAGAACCCTGAAATGATTAAAGTTGCAGACAAAAATAAAATTTAAATAAACAGGGGCTCACTCTAGCTGGAAATCCAAGAAACGAGACATTCCATACACTCAACAAACCTAATAGCACCTGAAAAGGAATATAGTGAGGATTACCATTAATAGTACAAATTACAAGATCATAAATTTGCATGCAGAAACTCACAGGTATATTTTTATCAAACGAAGCTGAATAAAAGTGTTTGTCAATGCTACGAGCTCCATCCAAAAACCTTTATGAGCAACATACACATGTCAGTAGGAGTTAAGCATGTATAATATCGTTGCGCAGAAAATAAACTGAAATAAACTTATTTGGGTCTTTGCATTCAATCAACCATATCAGTATATCAAGCAATGTCATTTGTGCTTATGATTGTTCCCTAAGCATCTTTCCAAGCTGCAAATGTTAAGGCATTGGACACTCTATGAAATTAATATTTATGCTCCAGTAGGAGAAAATTAGGTTGTTTATACGGTAAATTGGGGATCTGTTTGTCAACCAGTAGAAATTAGATTTTATCGTCATCCAATATTAAATTAATGATTTTTTTTCTGAATCCTACTAGTCAATAAAAAGAAATTTTTAAACAAAGCAATTTTTCTCTCTTCGATTCTCTGTTGAGCTAGAGAACTGCAATGATGATCCACGAAAAAGCATTCATCATTCAGGTAAATAACCAAACAGACCTTTTTTTACAATCAGATAAAAAGCCGATCCACTGACCTTTGAATTACCAAACAGAACTTTAAAGCATGTCATTATCTGAGGTAGATCTCTTCCTTCGGAAAATTTCAAACAGAAATTTCAAACAAGAAATATTTCACAGAAGACAAATTATTAAAACAAACAAAATAAACCCCAAGGAGTTTCGCTAAAATGTTTTCAACAATCATGGCTCTTGATTAGAAACTTTCTAGAATTTTGTAATGAAATTCACCTTTTACTTTGACAAACATAATTATTCAAGTTGCTCAATCAGTGCAACTTGTGATGAAATCATATGAATAATCACAGTTTACTCACTAAACATCACAATAAATTGTATTAGCCGCATACTATATTACGAGCCTACTCACTGTCATGGAACACTACTTCAAAGAATATCAATTGGAATCAGTCAGCATACTTTTCAATGACTGGAAAACCATATTGGAGAGACAAGGGTAGCACACCAACAGCACTGCAAACTGCAAAAACGAGAATCCACCAACTTATTATGAAGGAAAACCAAAAACTCCGTCAAAATGCCAGATTTGTGAATGAATGATGATCATCACCACTATAGCGACCACCAACCCAGTCCCAAAAAGCAAAAGCATTATTCGGATCAATCCCAAATTCCTCCACAAGCTACATAACAAAAAGATAATGAGCTTATATATATGGTATGGAATGAAAGGATAAATAAGTTACTTCCCTGAAACATGGATTAAAATACTGAACATAGACTGGTACAAAGGATGCCAAGCAAAACAAAATTACTCATGGAAGGAAAAGAAATTGAGCAAGTTTAACCATTACAAGGACTAACACACAATGCAAAAGTAAGAAAAAATAACACAAGAATGAAATGAAAGAGAATACAGTAAAGAGGTAGATATGAGGTGTGTGAAGAACAAATGCTATCATATTAAACAACAAAAAAAGTATGGTGATTTGGTTATAATTTTTATAGGTCTTTTAAGCTTAGCCTTTCATACCAATGTAGCTAACAAGGCTCTACATAATGCCAAGGCTCTAAAATTTTCATAGGTCTTCCAATCTTAGCATTTCATACCAATGTAGCTAAGAAGGCTCTACACTCATAATGAACAGCCATCTTTGAAATAAATTGCCTATCATCTATGAGAAGAGAATATATTGGTCTCTGTCAATGTATTTTGAACTGAAATAAGCTAGTATGTAAAAAGAAATAAATTATACAGATATATTAGTATGAACTGAAAATGCAAGAGCATAATATTGAAGCCAGCAGTCCTCACTCATAATCAGACACAAGGATTGAGAATATTATTGTACCTTCAGATTTGTACTGACAGCCACCATATGCTTTGCTATTGCCTGTTGGCTGAACGGCAAGCTTAAATTAAGTAAGAAAAGTCAAACTGAGAAATTGAAACAAATAAAACTGCATTGATTTGTACCCCAACGCATCAGAAATCCATTCCCTCAATGTTCGAGCATTCAACATAGTTTCAGCAGTTGTAAAAGTTTTTGAAACTACAACAACTGCTCAAATAAATGATGATGAATAGTAAATGATCAGAGAAACGCAAATGGTGCAAGAAATCATAAACATGAGTTATGAAAAGTGGAAAGAAAAATTACCCAATGTTGTTTCAGGATTCAAGCCAGTAATGTTTCGGGCAACATCAACCGGATCAACATTTGCAAGGCTGTAGATAATCCTCAATAAGATAGATTACATGGCGCATATAATACACCTAAAAGTTAGTACGATTGTGCAGAGATCTAAAAGTTAGTACGATTGTGCAGAACATCCAACATATTTTAACTTTTAAAGATGGATAAGAAAATAGCCATATGATTTTCAACCTTCAATAAACATAAAAAGCACGCCTAACTTGCTTAATATCTTAAATTGTAACTTGACCTTGAGAAGTAGTCCCGTAAAATCAGTAACCACTACCATGGAACAGAAAGGCTGAGGAGGCCGTCAGTGCAAAGGAAACTGACAGACCAAGCATATTATTTAGGTTTCTAGTGTTAGAGAATTTATTAAGAAGATCAGATTCAATATCCTCATAACAGAGGTATTTTAATTTTTAATTGATTCCTACTCAGAACCTCCATTGGTTTATTTATAGGCACATAATATTCATTTAATAATATATAGATATTCCATTCCTCTCAACATTGTTATACACTATTTAAAATGGTACAAATTGAGGCACATCTCAAAACAATTTGTTCGACTGTTTTGAGGTGCAGGTCTCAAGCTATTCGGATGAGACATGCACCTCATAGGTTTAGGATATTTTTCCCTTATATTCTAATTAATCAGCCCGCACCCCCTTTACGCTTGGCCTACAACCCTTTACACACACCATCTTAACCTCTCACAATAAAAATCCAATAGGCAGTCAGTGTCACCGCCGCCTCCTGCTACTTTTGCCAACATTCCTTGTTGCGCACAATCTCGCCTCTGACACATGATCTTCCCTCTCACACATACATTGGCCATCCCTAGTACTGCATCTTGTTGATTCCATCAACGCCACAATCACTTGTTGCTTTCGCAGTCGTCGCAACCTTCCCCACTGCCCCTTACTGCGCCACATCTTTCCACTCACACATCCGCCAACCATGCTTGATATAATTGTCGCTATGGCCACTTACTGCTTATGTCACCACTATCATCGCCTACTGCTTCCACCAGGACCACAATCGCAACATGTAATTGTCATTGCCACCACCATTCCCTCCTTATCACCAAGTTTTCTTCCACAAGGATGTTCATTTTCTCCATCAATTTTTTTTCTATTTGATTATAATCTCTAAACTGTTTTTTTTTTAAATTTCTTTGAGAATTTGCATATTTTTAATTTGTTCAATTTTGAATCAAATTTTTTAATCAAGATATTTGTTAGAAATGGTTAGGAGGAAAGAAATCCACAAGTCAAAAAGTCGACAATTTCAAAGTATCTTGCATGGCAACAATTCAATGAAATAATTATTGTATGCTCTTATTGTGTAAGTAAGCATAGTATCAAAGGCTCCTCATTTTCATTGCCACCAATATCCAATTGAATGTGAGTTTGCACAAATCATTCGTGGTGAGGATAAATTGGAGATCCTGAAAAGGTAAGATCCATGGCAGTATGGCTAGGGCCAACCAATGTGACTAAGATTTTAAGTTTTTTTTGGGTTTGGCTAGCTACTACGGTAGATTTTGGAGAAATTTTCTCATATTGTGTTACTTTTATATACATTAACAAAAAAATAATATATAGGCAATGGTCTGAATTTGATGTTAAGGCATTGATAAATATGTAGATAATTATAAGAAAACAAATAAGTGGCACAAAATAAAAAAAGGAGGTATCCAAAAAAAAAGTATGTTATGAGACACTTTACTAATTTATTTAGCTAATCAATAACTAGAAGAATTTCAATGAAAAAATTGTAATAAGAATAGAAGAATTATGTACTTTTAAAAATATAAATGTTAAAATGATTTAAATTTTTATACCCTGATTATAGCATTTCACAATTATTAAAACTATTTTAATAAAACCTATATTAAATGAATAAATACACACACACACACACACTATATATATATATATATATGATCTTTTACTCATGATAGTAAGAAGCTCGGAAGAAGACCAAAAAGAGAGAAAGGTAGAATTTTAGAGTAAAATGTGACTTTCCATAACATTTTCAACAAAATGACTGCTTCAACTTGAAATTGATAGGCATCGAGGCTTGCAAAAATTATCAAGATAAAATTTTATTTTTAGTTTAGCTTGGTTTAGAATTGAGTTTTAATTTAGGAAAATTTAAATCTGAGAAATTTATATGATGTAGATTGATTAAAAAACAGATTTTGTGGCACTTATTGCAAAGATAGTTACCCTGTTGTCGATTTTTAGTTGGTTAAAATATTGAATTTCTAATTCAAAAATTAAATTTATTTTAATCTTTGCATAAAAATATATTTAGATAAACATATATGTAGGCAAAGTTTAGAAAGGCTTTATATTGCAAAATGTAAATATTTACATCCTATCATTCTTAATTAAGTGATCAGACAGAAATTATTAATAAAATGTACATTTTTATGTTAAGATTTTATAAAAATGTGTATTTTAAAAGTAGGACATTTACCTAAGTTGCATTTTGATGCACAAAAGTGATTAGTATGTTGAAGTCGAATGGTTGAAGATCAATGGCATATGCATCCTAACATTTAACTTTGAAATATATAAAGCTTAAAAAATATCTTGTTGTGGATTAAGATGGAAATAATATATTATGATGACTTCTATAGGTGGGGCAACAGACTTCCATGTGATCCCGATAAAACTGGGTTACAATGGCTCTATTGAAATTTGTAGTTTATTGGTTATAATCCTATAATGTGTGATGTGGGTCAGATACAGTCTATTATCAGGTTTCTACACATAATATATTCTAAAGCTAAAATAAAATATTTTATATCAAGCAAATAAATGACATATCATATTTAATCTGGTATGTTAAACCTTATGAACTGCACCATTAGAGTGCATTTGAGGATTGGACACTTAAAATTTTATTTTAAAATTTACTTCAATAAAAGTATCTTATTATTATGCCACGTTATTATTCAAGATATTTCTTTTTGAAATAGTTATATATAAAGCAATACACTAGTACATGGCCATATTTTTAGTTCTTAATACAAATTTAGGATTAACAATTCATGTTGTTTCATATTCTTGTATACTTAAATTCTATATTAAAGTTCTTTACTTTGTTTACATGTATAGCTCACCAGAAATTATTCTTGCTATTGTTTCAAGAAAAGGGATCTGCAAAATTGAGCCGAAGTGAGAATCAAATTTTGAGTTGACTACCGCATGTGTTGATGCCAGTTTTCTTGTAGTATATGAATCATATTAAATTAGTGTTTATGATAAATTATTGAAGCTGTGTATTAGCTTAGATGCTTTTAAGAAGCACTATAATGAAATGGTTGAAATATTATGAGATGCTTCCGAGAAAATGAAATGTGTTAATTTACTAAATCTCTAAGAGTTAGGAATAATGTGAAATGAAATGTTTGGTTCTTCAAGTGCTTGATTTTAATTCATTCTATTCTGCTAGGTAGAGTTTTAGAATAAGTATTGGTGGTGGATTCAATTAGCTAAATCTCCCAATTTCAATGTGGAAGTGATATCATCATTGATAAAAACAATTTAATTCATTTAGAGAGAATATAAAAAAGCATACATAATGTTTAAACCTAAAATTAAAAACATATCAAGATTAGCAAGACACAATTTTTAGTTGAAGGGTTGAGGCATCATTCCTATGGTGATATTAACCATTGTTGTCATCCTGATTATCACCAACCAAAGCTGCCACATTAATTTAAATTGATATTATGAAATCTTCTCATCATTAATCCCCGGATAACTGATGTTATAAGCAAATCTTTATAATTTTTAAGCATGACACCATAACTCCAAACATTTAATTTTCCATATTTACGAGTTAATTTTATCCCCTTGGCTTTTTGGTGGATCACCAACTTTCTCTGGTACGCATTCAAACCACTTTGGAAATTTTGTATAACCTTTCCTCAACCACATGAAAACTACCATGCTACCCTGTATCATCAAGTATACCACATTTCATATCAAATAATAAAGATTTTGATCTAGCATGAAAACTACCATGTTGAAAGCTGAACTTGGACTTGATTGGCCAGCCAAACAACAAAAAAACTCCATTTGCTTATGACTCCATTACCATCCAGTATTATCAAATCAGTAGTTTAAGGTCCGATGAGTCAGGTCTGTATAAGCTTATCTCTATTATATATTACAAAATTAAAAAGACTTGGGGTCTCAATTGCTTCACAAATTTGTTGACAGAAATTCCATTTTAGACTTTTACATGCCAGTTGTCCAGACACAGCAGCAGCTGGAATACACAGCTACATCTAATCAAGATTTATGATTTGCAATGCATATTTGTGACTTAAACACTTTAGCCAAACTTTGATATAATAACTTGAGAAAATCACTATCATATAAATTAGTCCAAAAACAACAATCATTTAATCGACTAAGTGGTACATAAATCATTTATATCCATTATGTCTTATTGAGTGTCATATTTACATTTCATTTTAATAAATTAATTTCATTATTTAAACAGCATGCAAGCCTTTTTAGGTCTACCTCTACCTTTTTTAACATGAGTCGAATCTAAAACATCTACTCACCAAACGGAATCATCAGATGACCAACGTTTAATGCGACCAAATCATCTAAGACGACTCTCTCTAATTTTGTCTACCATTGGAGCTACTCCAATCCTTTGACGGATATATTCGTCTCGCATTGTCTCTAAGTGTAAAGCCACTCATCCACCTAAGCATTCTTGTCTCAGCAACACTTAACTTATTTTTATGCTTCTCTTTTATAGGCCAACATCTACGTCATAAAACATTGCAGGTCTCACCACAAAGGCCTAAGCGGTACTTATCTATCACACAATAGGCCTAAAGCATTCCTCCACTTCAACCATCCAACTTGAATTCTACTAATAACATCCCCGCCTATATCACCATCACTTTGAACAATAAACCTGAGATATCTAAAATGTTTACTCGTTTTAATGATATCAAATATATTAGTCCAAAATAAAAAATAAAATTAAGGACAAAAAGGAAAGGCATCCATTATGGGCATCAATCACTGCCAAAGAACTTCAATTTACCGGAAAACAATAGAGGAAGGCAATCGAATGATCCTCTTTTGAGATAGCACATTTTTTTTTAAAATGACAATGCAGCCGATCTTTAGAAGCATAGCTATTGTTGAACGAAGCATGCATATGGGTGAATACACAGTATCAATAACAATCAAAGCCCACACCAAAACTTGGGATGAGTTTTGAATCAAAGCGTGACTAACTAAATAGTAAGCCAGACCATACAAGTTATAGGCACTTACAAACGTAGTTGTCGTCCCTTTGCAAATTCTGCGGCTTCAGGATCTATGACATTTAGGAAAGAATCATACACTTTAAGAAGCTTATAATTATCCATAATTAAAGGGGTAAATTTCAGTTGCTCTTGATCTTGTCATGCATAGAATTTCATATGTAGATAGTAGACTGCATTAATCATACCAGTCTGAAGAGCAGTATGCACAAACAAAGGTCCAAGAAAGCTTCCACCAATGCCCACGGCTACAACATCCTTCAATGTCTTTCCTGTTGCTCCAACCTGATACCATTGTTTGTTAAAAAGTCAACCATGAAATTATGTAAATGCAGTACAAGAACTATTCTTTGTTTCTAACCCATGAGCCACTTCGAACTCTTTCAGAGAAGTCATTGATCTTCTCTATTACATTCCAAACATCTGGAACAACATTCCTCCCATCACTATGAATAACTGAATCCCTTGCAGCACGCAAAGCAATATGCAGCACAGACCTGTCCTCGGTACTGTTTATCTGAAATGTCATACACAGTTTGTTATGGCCACAGAATGTATAAGGGTAGAAAACAATGAATATAAAGAAGAAAAATGAGGGCTTGCATGTGGTGCTTGCAATCTGTGATTGTGAGTGATGTAATAGATGGAAGATTCTACCTAAATGAGACAATAAGCATTTTCAACACAAAGCCTTAATTATGAAATATAGAATAAATAAGAAGTTAAAAGATCATGAGAGACACCTACTATGACTTGTAACGATTATAAAAAAGCTAAAATCTTGCAAAGAGTGAGTCAATAAAGCAAATGTTACATATTTTAATTGATGATTTACATAATAATTTGGCACCAACAACAGAAGAAAATAAGATGCATAGAATAGGATTTAGAAGATCTAGCAATTTTAATCAAGTTAGCTGCTTGAAAATAAGAAATCATAGTGTAAAGTGTGCAAGGGCCTAAATACGGCGACCACGGCGACTAGGTATTGTGTTAAATAAGGGTTCTCATATGGATGGATGTGGGCAAAGAACTTAATCCATGAAACTAACTTTATGATAGGATCTAGAGGTACTCTCACAAGTAGAGGTGTAAAAAAGTCGAGCTTGAGTGAGCCCAGGCTTGACTCGTTAAAAAATACCGTTGTTCTTGTTCAACTCAATAATATATCAAGCACAAAAAATTTGTTCGTGTTCTGCTCGTTTGCTTAGCGAGCAGAACGCAAGTTATTCTTGAACAACAAGCCATTTTGACATCCCTAATCAAGCAGGCGTCGAATGTTAAGGTTAGGGGCAAGATTTAAATCTTATTATTTATACTAAAATATTAATTTAAAAAATTTAATATATTTTTATTATATATTTTTAATTAAAAATTTTCATTGATTATAATTTTTTTGTAACCTCATTGCTAGTCAATTAAATTATTTTAAAATAATATTCAACATATATATATATATATATATATATATATATATATATTATAAAAGTCCAAGGGCTAATATAGAAAAGAGGAAAGATACAGATAGGTAGTATGAAATGATCTAAAAGAAGGCCCAACTCACACAATACAACACACACAAAAATCCAAAGAAGCAAAGATACATAAATACAAAAAAACTAAAAATCCACCAACAGGCGCAAAGGTGCTAGGGACGTCTTACTTTAGTTCTTCCTCTGTCTCTAGTTCGCAGAAGGGAGTCAGTTAACAAATTGGTAAGGTGCGTACCATTACCCGAAGTAACCAAAGTATCATCCATCATATTTCTGAGCTCAAGTATGTCTCCATTCTTCTTCTTCCTCATGGATTTGTAGACCTGTCATTCCTCTTCCGAGGATTGACTAAATTGATCAATGGATTGGTCCAAAGGTGGCCGGACAGGTGTAGAACGTTTGCATCTTGATATCCCTGAGTCTGAGTAGCATTGACATCTTTCTGGACCTGATGAGGCGGTAGTGAAGCAGCAGATGTATTTTCACCTGTAATATCAGTGATAAGTTCTAGGGCAGGCGGAGTCTGAAAAATCTCCGTCGACTCCATGATGAGAGGTTCCGAAGACGGGGGAGCTACAACAATGTGTGGAGCCAGAATGATTGATATATTGCCTGCGGGAATAGTAACGTCTTAAGATGTATCCTTTTGATGATCGATAGTGTCAATAACTTGAAGCTGATCATGAGGAATTTGAATCACTGTTTCTATCGGAGCACTTTGTTTTTTTGGTCTGAGGTGAGGATGTAGATGATGGCATTGAGAACTGGAGTGGCCAAACATACGACAGTTCGAACAATACGAAGAAAAAGGTTCAATCTCTACCTTCTGCCAATATCCATGATATTGTGTGCCCAACTATATTTCCTCAGAAGCGAAAGCAGTAATATCTCTTTCAACAAGTACTCTGGCTTCAAATGGACGAGAAAGATTAAAAATAGGAATGTCCGTCTTAAGTGGCTTAACATAAGTTGAAGCAATAGAATACAATATTTTTTGAGAAAAATAATGAAATTTCAGACCAGGAAGGCAAATCTAAATCGGAATGATTGGCGGTTCCGTCTGTGGGTCAAAATCCACAGACCATTTCAGAATCTTCATTGCTCTGTTATTAATCCAGATTATACTTCTAGCAAATAAGCGTGTAATCTTCTTCATTATTAATTTGAATAAGAATGTGTCTACCATCTAATAGTCCAATTTTTCACTCCCCAACAAGGTGCATAAGTTCAAATTCCTTGCGAATAAGCTCCATTTTGGAATGACCATACAGAAATTTTTCAACCAAATTCAGACGACAGGAGAAAGCAAGTTGAATACCTTCAGCTTCTGTACAAAAGATTACAAACTTCCTATTTTTCATACTAGGTTTCTTGATGTCCTTCTCTCACTCAAACAAAGGAGGGAAAGAGCACGATTTAGGTGTACCTGAGGCTTGGAATATGATGGATGATACATTAGTTACTACGAGCAATAGTACTCACCTTAGCAATTTGTTAGTCGGCTCACTTCCAAGGACTAGAGGTAGAGGGAGAACTAAAGTGGGACGTCTCTAACACTTTTGCGCTCTTTTGTGACTTTTTTGTATTTTACCTTTATGTATCTTTGTTTTATTGGGTTTTGTGTGTGTAGTATTGTGTGAGTTGGGCTTTCTTTTAGACCCTCTCATACAACATTTTTGTATCTTTTCCGTTTTAATATATTTGTCCTTGAGCTTTTTTCAAATACATACATATATATATATATATATATATATATATTATAAAATTCCAAGGGCTAATATATTAAAAAGGAAAGATACAGATAGGTAGTATGAAATGATCTAAAAGAAGACCCAACTCACACAATACAACACACACAAAAACCCAAAGAAGCAAAGATACATAAAGATAAAAAAAAATCAAAAATCCACTAACAAGCGCAAATGTACTAGGGACGTCCCACTTTAGTTCTTCCTCTGTCTCTAGTTCGCAGAAGGGAGTGAGCTAACAAATTGGTAAGGTGCGTACCATTACCCGAATCATCCATCAAATTTCTGAGCTCAAGTATGTCTCCATTCTTCTTCTTCCTCATGGATTTGTAGACCTGTCATTCCTCTTCCGAGGATTGACTCAATTGATCAATGGATTGGTCCAAAGGTGGCCGGACAGGTGTAGGACGTTGCACATCTTGATCTCCTTGAGTCTGAGTAGCATTGACATCTTTCTGGGCCTGATGAGGCGGTAGTGAAGCAGCAGAGGTATTTTTACCTGTAATATCAGTGATAAGTTCTAGGGCAGGCGGAGTCTGAAGAATCTTCGTCGACTCCATGATAAGAGATTCCGAAGACGGGGGAGCTACAACAATGTGTGGAGCCAGAATGATTGATATATTGCCTGTGAGAATAGTAACGTCTTCAGATGTATCCTTTTGATGATCGATAGTGTCAATAACTTGGAGCTGATCAGGAGGAATTTGAATCACTGCCTCTATCGGAGCACTTTATTTTTTGGTCTGAGGTGGGGATGTGGATGATGGCATTGAGAACTGGAGTGGCCAAACATACGACAGTTCGAACAATACGAAGAAAAAGGCTCATTCTCTACCTTCTGCCAATATCCATGATGCTGTGTGCCCAACCATATTTCCTCAGAAGCGGAAGCAGTAATGTCTCTTTCAACAAGTACGCTGGCTTTAAATGGATGAGAAAGATTAAAAGTAGGAATGTCCGTCTTGAGTGGCTTAACATAAGCTGAAGCAATAGAATACAATAATTTTTGAGAAAAATAATAAAATTTCAGCCAAGAAGGCAAATCCAAATCGGAATGATTGGCGGTTCCGTCTGTGGGTTAAAATCCACAGACCATTTCAGAATCTTCATTGTTCTGTTATTAATCCAGATTATCCTTCTAGCAAATAAGCGTGTAATCTTCTTTATTATTAATTTGAATAAGAATGTGTCTACCATCTAATAGTCCAATTTTTCACCCCCAACAAGGTGCATAAGTTCAAATTCCTTGCGAATAAGCTCCATTTTGGAATGACCATATAGAAATTTTTCAACCAAATTCAGACGACAGGAGAAAGCAAGTTGAATACCTTCAACTTTTGTAAAAAAGATTACAGACTTCTCATTTTTCATACTAGGTTTCTTGATGTCCTCCTCTCACTCAAACAATGGAGGGAAAGAGCACGATTTAGGTGTACTTGGGGCTTGGAATCTGATGGATGATACGTTGGTTACTACGAGCAATAGTACTCACCTTAGCAATTTGTTAGCCGACTCACTTCCAAGGACTAGAGGTAGAGGGAGAACTAAAGTGAGACGTCTCTAACACTTTTGCGCTTTTTTGTGACTTTTTTGTATTTTACCTTTATGTATCTTTGTTTTATTGGGTTTTGTGTGTGTAGTATTGTGTGAGTTGGGCTTTCTTTTAGACCCTCTCATACAACATTTTTGTATCTTTTCCGTTTTAATATATTTGCCCTTGAGCTTTTTTCAAATATATATATATATATATATATATATATATATATATATATATATATATATATATACACGTATCAATGACCTTTTCTAAATGAAAATACACAAATCTTCTATATGCACTCAATTTAACTATACATTTACTTTATTTCTATTTACATACACATTTGTCTCTTTGAGAATTACCGTAACAATATCACACCCCTGCCCGATATTATACTATCAGCACAGCAGTTAGCGTTCTAAATATCATAATTGTCTGGAGTGGAAATGCCCTTATCTGTTCCTAACCAATATTATCCACTTGACACAGCGATTAGCAATGTAAACACCACAATTATCTGAGGTGGTAAACTTTGTCTGCTTGCACCTAATCGATATTATCTCGTCAGCATAGCGGTTAGTGATCTAAATATCACAATTGTTTGGGCTAGTCAAAAAGCCTCTATGCACGTCATTACACTGGCGTCCCTTACTTGTACCATTTGGGGTGAACTCACTTTTAAGCACATACAAACATCCATGTATATTATATTTTTATTTCATCCTTCAAAGAATACATTACTTTCATGTGATTTTTATTTATTCACTAAAAATCATGCAACTCTACTAAAATCTATGGTCATATGATAATTTAAAAGATGCACATTTACACTAGTTTTAAAGGTCAAATAAAAGTCAAAACATAATATGAGATATATATCTAGTCATACAATGAGTTAACATATACATCTTTATTAGAATATAAAGATAATGTAGTAATCTAATATCTTCATAAACTAAACCATTATGAAAATACTAAAACAACATTAACATGCATATATCATAAATGAACACAAGAAAAAGTAAGCACAAACAATAACAAAGAAAATGAGTAGTGCGGCTTCTATAATATAGCTTCTATGATATCTTCTAAGAAAATACAAAAGAATCCAACTATTATCCAGTTTAAATGATCCTACCTTAACGTAAGAACCTAAAACCTAGATTGCTTCCCTGAAAATATAAATGATCGCAAAAACACAAAAACAGCAACGGGTTAACAAAAAAAAAAGGTATGTTTGTAAGACAATAAGTACTATAAAAACTTATCAAAGATAAGATATGGTGTTATAATAGCCTATGACACAAACGGCATCAAAAGCAAATTAAGATATAAAAATAATTTTGAAAATCCAAATGAATACATAATATTAGTCACATAGAAAAATTTATCCGGAGATCTTGCTTACATGCTCTCCATTGTACATTCTATTGATTTTCTCTTTCAGATGAGCTGCCTGCTATAACAAACAATCAGAAGAATTAGTGGAATATATAAGTTCACAAGAGCAATATTTGAAGAAACAAAGAAAATAGCACCTCTGCCAATTTAAAAAGTTTCTCCAATGTTTCCTGGTCTGCACACTGCCGGGAATAGTCCAAAATTATCCCATCATACTCCCTGTAGAGAGTTTATAAGCACATCAAAGAGGATAAATGAAAATTCTTAATGCGATATAAAGTCCTTGTGAACTAGTCCATTCATAAAAATTAAATATTGCTTCATAATTAGATAAATTAACGACATAGAAAAAACATCATACGCCGTCATTAACTTGCAACGGTCAACATCACCCATGAGATCACGCAAGTGCGTTCTTTTTATCTCCTCCGCGTGTTTCTGCATAATGATGTGCATAATGTTGAATAATATTGAAGTCAAACTAAGAGCTAGAATAGAAGAAACATGCCTTCAAGTCTTGCCATTCAACCGCATCACTTATCAGAACAGGCGACATTACAATCTGCAACCTTCAAGTAAAATACTTAAAATTTTCATCAACAATCTCAGCTTGATTCGTAAATGCACACAATTATAAATTTAAGGAATTCTGAAAGTGCGGAGATTATATATATATATATAAAAAAAGGAAATCGACAAAGTTGACTGCACAATCACCAAAAAGAAAAGGGGATTGACTGCAACATGAAGCAAGAAAGGAAAAGAAGCAAGTCACAAAAAATCAAAGAGATGTGATATGCTACAAGCATTCAGAATGTCTGGTTACGGATTTAGAGCAGGATTTAAGCTGGATTTAACTAAATCTTTGCAAGACGGTCATTTTGGACCAAATAAAGCCTCGGATTTGAAAAATTCGGATTTCATGGATTTCGGGCTTAAATCCCGGATTTACTAAAGCCCGTGAATCGGTGGATTTAGTAAATCTCGGAGGAACGCTACGCGCGACAAAAAAAAGACGTGAAGTTACCTTCCTCGATGTTTTCGGGTAGGAGAGGAGCAGAAGGACGAGAAAAATGGGAGTTTTGAGTCACGGTAAGCCGCGATCCCGTAGTTGCGTTCCCAGCTAACTCCAATTGCGACTGTATCGCGAGGGTTCGGCCACGAAGGAGATGGTAACAGAGAGAGGGGGAGGGAAATGCGAGGGTTTTGGGGAGAGAGGATTGATGTAGGAGGGGATTTTAAAGCACAAAAAACATTCATTCTCTCCCACTTCGTCAAAAGAATCAATACACCCAATTTATATCCGACTGCAAGTTTCTCCAGAATTAGGCATCGGAAAGATTTGATCGTTCAATTACGAGATGTTTCAAACATCAGCGTACTGCATTGAATGCCAGAAAGTATTCAGACCAGGAGAATTGCTGGTTGGAAGGGCTTACCTTATCGCGAGGGAGGAAAGAAGAAGTTTGAGCGCCTATTCGTAACCTGCTGTCCAGGTGGCCCTGGTTTCTCGTTTTATATATATATATATTGTGATTGTTTCTTCGTTGAATCGGATATTCCCTACTCGAGGAGAAATTTTGAAAGATGCTCTCCGGGGGTGGCATATGACAAAATTATGTTTTGTCAATTAGTTTTAAAAGTTGAGTTTAAGGCACTGTTTGGCGCAGCTGCAGCTTCTCAGCTTTTCAGCTGCAGCTGCGCTGTTCCAGGAAGCTGCTGCGGGGAATTCGTATGTCTGTTTGGTGCAGCTGTATGAAAACAGCGGTGGGTCAGCTGTTTATGAAAGAATGATCATTGTGTCTCTGTTTGTTAAACTGTTTAAAATAAGTCTATAATAACCACATTTTTTAAACTTCAGAAGCAGGAATTCATTTCTAAACAGAGCAGAAAGTTCGGATACACCAATGACCTAATAGTGAGCCCCGAAAATGAAATATATAAGATTTCTGTGCTCAAAAACATATGTAAATATATAAGAATTCTGTGCTCAAAAACATATGTAAATGCATATTCATGTACTCCAAAATCAATATAATAGCATGTGTTGTCATGGTGTGCTCCATGCATGTGCTGCAAAACCACTGAAAGACAAAATTAATTAGATATGCTTATCGCATCAAAAAATACCATATCCCAAACTTCACACCACTGAAAGACAAAATAAATCAGATACCTCCATATTTTATAAATAAGCACGTTTACAAAGAATTTTAACATTAACACAAATGTTATCGAAGCTACACCATGACCAGAGATAATATAGAACAAATATTTAAAAAGACTGCAAATTTATGTGGTTCGGTCGAAGTGACCTACATCCACGGGAAAGGATTCAAACATCTTTATTGAGGCAACAGAAAAAAAAAAGTTACCTAGCTTCAAATCAACAATGACTCCTTGCTATAACCAACTGATAAAGGAACTAAAAAAAAATTCGTTGGGGCATCTTCATACATTCCATCCTTTTGTAATACATACAATCTAAGGTAATTGTACAAATTATAATTCTTTCCTCTTCATAAAGTAAGATAATGCATTCCATGTAGCGGGCATAATCCGACAAGTTGGGTATGAACCGCAGATGATGTTAAAGAAACATTTGGCCATGTCATGCAGAGCTACTTTTAAGGAAAAAAATAGGAAACATAATTGCTTATAGGCAAACACGTGCTCATCAAATTCCACCAACCTTGCAAAATATGCTTATAGGAAACATAACTTTATATCACGCAGGAAACTACCAAACATGCTGCATTAGTTATATAAGAAGTGTAAGAAGTATAAGAAGTATAAGAAGTACAATATTTATAAGCTAATGTGTACTTCATTCAACTCTTATGTTGCAAAGAAGCTCACTTGTTGCAATGTATGTTTTATAAGTAGAAAGCTCGTTCTATAGAGAGCAAACGACCAAAATCAGTAAACTACAAAACCTGCAAGTTGTATAATATTAAGCATAAATTGGCTAATTACAAAACCTCTCAAACCTTCATACCATGTTAATGATTCCTGGCAGCAATCTTTAATGGCTAGAATTTTTAAATTTCAAATAAGCATGCAATGGCTAGAATTCATCTCATACAAATCTACTATAAGAATTCCAAGAAAACTAAAGCAAATATATAAGAATTCGGTGCTATATCAACTAATGTTTTGTACTTCAAAACAAACCAAAACAAAAAAAATAAATTGCAATTCAAAGCAGTCTTCTACCCGATGTTTTGTATCTTCATTTTCTTGAGCTTAGGAGGCAAATAGGGCAACTCCAACAAAATTATGCAAGTTATCGAGGAAGAGTTATGTTAAGCAAGGAAAGAAACTATCATTTGTTGCTGCACTTGCTATAAGAATTCTGCTGATACAATTTTGTTATACATTTTTCTATACATACATACCACACAATAAAGAGGCTATATTCTGCTATAAGAATTCTGCTCATACAATTATGCTATAAGAATTCAAAGCAAACCAAAGCAAATATATAAGAATTTGGTGCTATATCAACTGATGTTTTGTACTTCAAAGCAAACCAAATAAAAAAAATAACTTGCAGTTCAAAGCAATCTTCTACCCTATGTTTTGTATCTTCATTTTCTTAAGCTTAGGAGGCAAATAGGGCAACTCCAACAAAATTATGCAAGTTATAGAGGAAGAGTTATGTTAAGCAAGGAAAGAAACTATCATTTGTTGCTGCACTTGCTCCATCAAACCAATCCTCCAATACTTGTAATCCCTTAATATTTAGCACCTCCAATGATGGAAACACATAAACCTTTGCATTCCAATGGAATTTACAATCAAGTCGATTTGCTTTTGGCATGTTACAAAGGTACTCCAATGCAAGCAGGCAAAAGCTAATATAAATTGAAACTTATATAAAGGAAAAATGGAAAGAACAAGCCATCTAAATGCATTTTGGCTAGGCAAACAACAACGGTATGATTGTAAATTTCATTGGAATGCATGGGGAAGCTGGAATGGAAATCAAGTAAATGGTTACATTCAAAAATACCACCATTTTGTATAGTAATTATGTACAACATGCCACCCAATTCCTATGTGTTTACATATCTACCACAAAAAGTTTGATTATTTTTTTATATTAATACCAACCATATCCTTCTTATCAATATGCATAACATGCCACCCAATTCCTATGTGTTTACATATCATTACTGATAGAAAGTGGTTATGAATCCTTACTATAAGATTCACATAGTTACAGGTCTCAATCATGAATCCTTCAGGAACATGGAATAAGACCTACTCCTAATAAGAGAAAAGAAAAGATACTGATGGTGTTCCTGCAGTACACATGAAATTCTGCTTGGCAATCCATGTTATTTAAAGCTAATGAGATTCCCTACAGTCCATGTTATTCTATGTAATTCCTATAGACAAAAAAAAATCCCTCACTGGGGTTCAAGTGGGGTGAAGGTGCAAACTATAGAATATCCTTAATTTCATAAATGCATGCATAGAACTTTGATTTGTCAAATATCTCCCCACTTGATAAAGCATTTCAAATGCAAAGGAATTATTTCAATTATCACCCCCACGTAAATAAAATTATTTGAGAATGGTTATAGGATTGGGGAGTTTGAACATACAAGCGAGATGCAAAAATTAAAAATACATTTTCTGAAAAATGTGAAGGAAGCTAGAGAGGCTTGCACTGCAAAATTATTTAAGAAGAGGAAAGTCATATATTTATTTTTGAATTGGGGCAAAACTGTTAATGAATGGAAATCAGACAAAGGAGTTAGAAGCCTACAGAACAAATCTGTTCCACATTTTCATTTAACTGGAATTTACAATACAAGCAACAATTCAGAGTGATGTATTTCAGATTGGAGATCAAATCTGCATTCTACATCCATTTTGCACAGCCGAAAAAAAAATAGGAAATTGCAGAAAATAAATGAAAAGCCCCTCCAACGATGAAAATCAAATATGCAGATTTTCATCTTGAGAGGCTTGCACTGCAGGAGATCGAGAGAACAAGTGATCGCAAAA
>NEWO01000207.1:0-18451 GCA_003013225.1 Phalaenopsis aphrodite
CCTAGTTCCAAGTCAACACCCAGGGTCAACCCTAAAGCCAAGTAATCCTATAGGGATTCTTCTTGAATTCTTTTATAATGATCTTACCTACTAAATGCTAGAGGTTAAGATCAATATGTGGAATTTCAAGTTGAGTAAATAGGAGAGTTATTGAATTTCTAATGGTGGGGTACCTCTTCTAGCTTTCTAAGACTAGTCGATAGGAAAGTCCTATGGCTAGACCTAGGCTACTAATGAAGTTTTCTAGACCTCAACCAAAAGTGAGGTCAACATATTTATATATAGGCAGGAATGAAAACTAAAAAAAAAAAAACATGCTTACAGGAATTTTCATACCCTAAATATACAAGTACAAAAATTAATTAATCAAATTTTAACTTATCTTTACATATTGAGATTTATTAGACTTTTATGCAGTGGAGGATAAAACAAAAGCAAACAAACACACTAACATAAATTCACAACTGCAACATAAAGAAAATACTTGGTAGTAAATTAAAAATTTTAAACATGAAGTTCTTAAGTGAAAGTTAGTAATATTGTAAACCTTCCTAATATTTAGAATTAAGTTCAACACAAGCTAACAAAATACACTAGACATGACAAGTAACACAATCACTACCACAAAAATTAAATATAACCACTCACAATAACATAAATACAACTCAACTTTATATAACAAAACAAAACACAAACAACAGTAGCAGTTTAAACAAGTACAACACAAAACAAAGAAATAATTCAATAAAACTATACCACATAAAGTCACAATTTAAAACTAAACTACTCAAATTCATCCTCCTCCTCCTCCTCGTCATCATCACTATCCCAAAAAGTAGTAGTCTCATATGAAGAATATTGTGGATATGAAGGAAAAATCACACTTTGGTCACCCCTGATAAGGTTTTCTAAAGATGACTGAAATTTTTCTTCATAGTCATCGTGTCTCCTCATATAACCATCCATATGATCTACAAAGTTCTCCAAATTTAGTACCTTATATGCAGTATAATTGATATTATTTACCATCCTTTGCATTAGTTGAGCCTACGAATCAGAACTAGAAGCCTAACCTTGTGATGTGGATGCACGTGAAGTAGAAGCATGACAAGTAGAAGCACATGAACTTCTAGAAAATCTTCCTCTCCAACAAAATATCGAAAGTTGTGAATAAGATTTCACATTAACGTTCATGATAGGTTTTAGAGGCTATAGTATCTCCTCCCAACTATCAAATATAACCCTAACCTGCTTATATAAGGCAAAGATTATAGATATGAATCTCAAACTTGCAGTAGTGGCAGCTGTAGCAGAATTGATGATTGTCTGATAGATCAAGGATCCAACATCAATCCGCTTTAACTACTGAATGCAATAGTTCAAAGTATCTCTATCTCTTGTAACTTTACTGAGGGGATTGGTTGGGAGCAGACGAGATGAAATAAAGTAGTGTCACTCTTTCAAAGCGGCATCTAGCTTGGACGTAGGGAAATTGACTCTACTTTCATTTATTATCTTCCATAGTCCTCTTCTTCTAGTCAATGAAGATATGATCTCATCTAACTCTTCCTCAATCAGATTCTAATTCAAATAAAAACACAATACACTAGGGGTTGTTGAACTCACTTTTGGTTGAGGTCTAGTTTTCTTCTTAGTAGCCTAGGGTCTAGCCATAGGACTTTCCTGTTGACTATTCCTAGATGACTTGAAAAGTAACCCTCATAATTAGAAATTCTAAACTCTTTCCTGCTCAACCTGAAGTTCCACATATTGATCCTGACCTCTAGCACTTAGTAGGTGGGGTCAATATGGGGAAGCTTAAAGGGCATCCCCAAAAGACTACTTATCCTTAGGGTTGACCCTGGGTGTGGTCTGGAGGTAGTTCACTCAGTTACACTCACTTGCACACCACATCCCACTCACAACCCTAAACCTAAAATTATTAGCCTTGATCTCTTGATCTTTGGGAGACTCATGTAGATGGTCACATAGGCCCACTAACCCTAGGCTAAGGTATATCCAAGACCAGTACATGAAGGACCAGAAGTAGAGGATTCAAACATGATTCGAATGAAGTTCATAACACTAAAAAATTGTCAATAAAAAGTTTAATTCCTTTTTTAGTTAAATCACATAAAATAGTTATTATACATCTTTGAAATGTAGCAGAGGCATTACATAAACTAATGAACATTCTTATAAAAACAAATGCACCATAAGGACCGGTAAAAGTTGTTTTCTCTTAATCCTCAGGAGCTATTTGTATTTAAATATAACTGGTATATCCATCTAGAAAATAGAAGTATTTATACCCAGCTAGTCTATCCAACATTTGATCTAAAAAGGGTAGTGAAAAATGATCTTTTCTAGTGACGGAATTTAATTTTCTATAATTAAAGCATATTTGCCACCCTGCAACTTGTTTTTTGGTATTAACTCATTTTGTTTATTAATAGTCACAGTCACTCCTCCTTTCTTAAGAGCACAGTGAATTGGACTAACCCATGCACTATTTGAGATAGGGTAGATATTTCCAACAACTAACCACTTTAAAATCTCTTTCTTAACAACTGCTTTCATAACAAGACTGAATCTCTTTTGAGGATCAGCTTTGAGTTTGCATTTATCTTCCATATGAATTCTATGCATACAAATTGAAGGACTAATTCCCTTAATATCAACAATTATCCATCCAAAGGCTTTCTTGTAACTCTTTAAAGTTTTCATTAAACTCATTTCTTATTCTATAGTTAATTTTAAGGAAATTATAAAAGGTAATGTTGAGGAATCACCTAAAAAGGCATGCTTTAAATGTTCAGAAAGTAACTTCAACTCAAGCTCAGGGGGTTTTTCAATTGATGGACAAAAAGATTTATCATTTTCTATTGTGTCCAAAACTTCAAAACTTTCTTAAACATAATTTGAATCTTCATTGTAAAAAATCTTCAAATTGATCTAATTCCTCTTCTTTCTAATGTTCCCACTCTTTCTTTTCATATTTCTCTTCATAAGTTATTTTAAAATGACATTCACTTAGATATCTTATTATATCCATTTTGTAACATTCATCATTTTTACATTTTGTAGGACACTTTATTGATTTTTCAACTATTAAAAATAACCGTTTGATCATTGACATGCATAGTTTAATTCCATTTTCTGTACATTTATTATTGCTCTTCTTGTAGCTAGGAAAGGTCTCCCTAAAATGATAAGTATCTCCTTATTTTCCTCCATATCTAGCACAATGAAATCAACAGGAAAGATAAATCGATCCACTTTCACTAAAACAACCTCTATAGCTCCCTTAGGATATGTTAATGAACGATATACTAACTACAGAGTTACAGTAGTAGAGGATATTTCTCATAACCCCAATCTTTTAAATATTGATAATGGCATAAGGTTAATGCTTGCAGCTAAATCACATAAAGCTTTCACAAAAAAATTATTTTCTATTGCACATAGAATTGTGAAGCTACCAGAATCTTTAAGCTTTCCAGGAAGCTTTTTTTGAATTGTAACACTGCACTCCTCACTAAGTGCAACAGTCATCTTATCTTCGAACTTGATTTTTCTGTTAATAATATCCTTCATAAATTTCATGGAACTTGGCATTTGTTCTAAGGCTTCAGGAAATGGAATATTATTAGTCAGCTTTTTATAGATTTTCATAAATATTGAAAATTATTTATCCAACTTTTTTTTATGAAGTGTATGAGGAAATGGAGGTGGTGGTTTTTTCAAGTCAATTTTAAGTGGATAAATAGGTCTCTCTAAACCTTTCAGAAAATCCTCTTCAGGCTCTTCAATTTCTTCCCTCTACTTCATGTTGACCTCACTTTTGGTTGAGGTTTAGTTTTCCCTCTTTAGTATCTTAGGGTCTAGCCATAGGACTTTCCTATTGATTATTATTAGAAAACTAGAAAGGAACCCTCACCATTAGAAATTTTAAACTCCTCCTTGCTTAACACATAGAACCCAAATAGGGATCTCATTGGACCATAACTCATATAGGGTGGTTGGCACTCCAATATGTCCAACTTGGCCTTTGGCCCCTAAATCCACCGAAATTACCCAAATGCCCTTAAAACCTTAAATTTGGTCAAAAGCCTCAAATTCACGCAAAATACCCAAAATTATTCTAAATTCATCTCAAACCCTTTGAAAATACCCAAATTGCCCAAATTTATCCACAAATTCCAAAATTACCAAAATACCCCCAATTTTGCCAAAATTACAAAAATACCCTTGGCACCCCAAACTTCCCAAAACCTCGAAAATCACTTTCAATGTCTCCAAAACCAATTTGGACCCTTCAATTGAATCCAATTTGGCTAATTTGACCATTTTGACCAAAACCCACAAACTATTTTTAAAGGGCAAATTTCCCCAAATTCACCTCAAATGTCCATCAATTTGTCCCCAATTTCCTTCAATTTAAATTCGAAACTCAAATTAATCTTTCATTTGATCAATCAAAATCAAACCCAAGGCTAATTTTCTCATGCTTTGAGCTCAATTTTGCTCCAAATCAAAACCCCCAATTTTAGCTCTATGACCTAATCTTACCTAATTGAACCCCATAACCTACTCAATTTCTCCCAATTTGGATCCTAAATTCTTCCTAGAAATCCTACACATCAAATTGGACCTCAATTGGCCTTGTTCAAGCCTAAATTTTATTCAATTTCAACCTACCTTCAAAATTCCCAAATTTTCCTCAAATTGGCTATACCCCCAAATTCCACCAAATTGAATACCCATCCCCAAAAATTGGCACCCAATTTTTGTTGAAAACTCTTCATGACATTCCTATAGACTATTTTGAACTACCAACATGCCAAATTTGACCAAAATGCCAAAATCCTTTAAATTAAGCTTTCAATTGAACTCAAAAATACTTCAATCCTTCACCAAAAACCTTCATGACAATCATCTACAAAATTTTGATAAATAAATTCAGCTCAAAGTCATGGCTAGCCTAACCCAAACTAAATATTTAGCCATTTTGACCCAAACTAAACCCATACACCAAAATTGACTTAGCCATCCTAAAGTCATCAAATTAAGGTTTCCACAGCCTCACGCTAAAACCTATTAAATCACCCAAGTAAGCTATGGATCAAGAGTCTCCTAATTTAAGGGATCTTATCCCATTTATAGGCCTTAACCAAAATATCTCTTCCATCATCACTTGCCATTGAGGGTTAATCATAATTAACCCTCCCACTGGGGCCACCACCCCTGGCCCTGCCGGCCAGCCTAGTGGCTAGAAAACTCCAAAACTGAGGGCCACCACCCCTAAATCAAACCCAATTTCAACCTTTGGGGCCAACTCACAATAATTGATCTTTAATGCTTCTCAGGCCTCCACCTAAGCACTAATTTGCACCTGAATTCAAGCCATGACTACCACCCTAAAGTATTTTATTTAAACCCACCCTCTCATGGACAAAACATAAAGAGTGCAAAATCCTTGGGGAAACTCCGTCCAATTTCTCTCAGACACTTTTTAAGAACTCCTAAACTCATTGCCACCATTTTCCCCCACTGATCCCCACTATGAAATCCCAATTTTGAGCTCAAATTTCTGCCCAAAATGAGGAAAAAATTCCCCATAGCTCCACAGTCCACCAAAATTAAATTGCTTGAGTCTAAATGAAGATCTTAAGGTTTTAGTGTGAACGACTTACGGGTTAGGCCACTTGGGGATGATAATGGAGAGTCATCTAATCGCATGTGTATCCAACCGATGGAGGAGATTAAGCCGGACGAGCGGATGGTGCGTGAACTACGGGTCGCGTGGCAGCATCAAATGAGTGTGCGCCACGTGTGAGTTCAGAGCCGTCGTAGGATGAGGTGGCACCACGCTGGATAAATAGAAAAATAGGGATTTTTTAATTACTCAAAATATTTAAAATTCAAAAATTCATATCATTTTCTAGAAAAATCTTAAAACTAAAAAAAATACCTACTTCCTCAGTGAATAGAGTAGAATAATGTGGATAAAAAATAAAAATTATTTGGCAAACATATGATTTTTAATGAATTAAATATCCTCTTTGGTATTTTAATTCTCAATGATTAACTATTGATCACCATGGCCTGAAACTTTTAGGGTTCATTCATCATCATAGAGGGGGTGTTGTCTAATTTTTCTAAGGTCAGAAAGCATCTTTATACTTCTATCCCTAATTTTGAAGCTAAAGTGACCATTTTGGCTTATTTTAATAACATAAATCAAAATATCACTAGGAAAATTATGAAAATAATTTTAGTAAGTTTCTAGTGGTTAAAAAAACCAATAAAAAATATTTTTATGCTTTGGATTACGTTGTGAATTTCTATATTTAATTAAATGCAAATATAATGTATTAATTTATGTAAATTAAATACTTATAAAAAATTGACAAAATCAATCCCATATTGTTCATAAAAATCATGTTTATTCACTATAACAATTTGAAATTTATTTCATTGAAGTCATGTATTCAAATGGATTTTCTAACGAACCTAGTATTTTTTGTACAAAAATAATTATATAAAATTAACTATACTTGGAAAAATTATGAAAAGTGGTTTTCTGATTTTTTATGAATAATATGTGGAACTTAGGAAAAATAATAATTATTTTTGATAAAATACTTGATTTTTTAGCCTTATTTTGAATTTAAAATAATTAAAATGATTATTAATTCAAAAAATGTCAAAATAATTCCAAATGTGTCTAATTGTTCTCAAATCTCTTGGGACTTATTAAAATATTTTTCTTGATTTTCCCTAAGTTAAAAACAAATTTTTAAGGCTTAAAAGTGATTTTTCCTCATTTTCTCATGAAATTAATTATAATAAATTAATTCAAAAGACCATGAAATTTTGCCTAAGTATTTCTCTGACTTAGGGAAACTTCTAATAATATTCTCAATAAAAAAACACCTTATCTTGGGAAGCCAAATAAATTAATTCCTAAAAACCTTATTTTCTATTTTTAAATAAATATTTAAATTAAATTAAATTTTGAGAGGTCCACATATTCTCCTCTAGATATTGTAATTACCTCATGAATATGTCACTCTAAACCCTCAAAGTCATTTTAGTTATGTTTAATAAGTTATGAGGTGAAGTGCCCCAAGAGCAAAAAAGTCATTTCAGAAGTTGGTGCCTTAATCAAAATTTAGGATTAATCAAGCGAAAATGAGCAATTTTGACCTTAATAAGCATGTTTGGGTGAATGAAATACAATGGGATTAAAAGGTGGAAAACCACTCCCACCTTGGCACAATATCAACAAGATTATAAATCTTCCAATCTTCATGACTGAGAAATCAACTAAGATCGAACGATTCTTATGTGATTGACTTAATCTAGGATGATGATAATGTACTCGCCTTAAGCCCAAAGTTAAGGATGATTTGACCATGTGATAAGAATACATATCACTTGAACTTAAAATTTTGATAATCACCATTTCACCTATCATGATTGTTAAGGGATTAGTAGTGACATAGGCTCGATGTCTGAACTCAATTGAGCGGATTTAGAAGATAACATAATTGGTGATTAACGTTTTTAAACACTACAAGCCTGACCTTAATTATGGGAACCAAAATCTTAAATAACCTAGACTTGCCTTAGGGTCAACCACTCACATAACTTCTAAATGAAACATCAATTGACTAATCGGGTATCCTATTCTTGGGAAAATTAAACTGTCAAATTTCACTGAGCAATGGGGTAGTCACACTTCAACCACAGATAACTAATGGAACAATTTGATAAATCCAAAATGAACTCAAAATAATTCAAGTGAGCCTCAAAGTATTTTAGGGTCATTCCCTCAACACTTTGAAACCTTTTGGATATTTTGGAGAGCAAATTGAACTTCTCATATTTTTTTCTAGATTTATCCACTAGGATCATCCAAGTTCCCAAAAAAGCATAGCCTAAGATTTGGTAGCTAAACCTTCATCTACTCATGTAATTTAAATTCCTTGCAACATTATATACATGCCTTGCAAGTACTGAACTTTTAGGTGGTGGAACGAGAAGACTCGCCAGGTATGTTTTTTACAATTTATAGTACCATCTTTTCTTGTATTTTCTACGCTGTACTTTTATGCTTATAAAACTTGCATGTTAAACAATGATGTCACCCTGCATGAAAACCAAAACATTCCAGGATAGTCGTTAAACCAAAACCAAAACTAAAAAAATCAATTAAGAAAAATTTACCGCCACAACATTCAAAATATGAAACAATTCAAAATTTAATCACAAACATCACAAAATAATAATTGCAACTAATTAAGATGTTTCTATCTGATGATCGGGAATCCATCAGAGGAGGTAACCTAGGTTGCTAACAAGATTTCCCGCGGTCTAAATGAAAGTATGGATCTCATTAAGTTGAGTTTAGTAAATTCATTTAGACTAAGTGAATCTGAAAGAAAATAGTGGTGCTGGAATGAGGGAACCGTGAGATCCTTATCGGTGCCACTCTAATTAAATTTAATATGCCACATAATATTTAAATGACCATAATTATAGGGACATCTGATTTGACATTATAACCTGACACATTAGAAAACTTAAACCATCATGACAAGGAGCTTGGAGCTAGCATTGTGGGCAGCACAACCATCTTCAACAGCGAGAGCATCTACAACAACATATCTTTCCTTAGAATTAATTAACAAGCCATAAGATTTTGAGGTTGTCTGCATATTGCAACATAAATCCTTAACTCATCTTTAGGCTTTTGTATAGCTTTGATGTACAATCTAAGCCCTAACTCTTCTTAAGATTCCGAGGTCGTCGTTCGTTACGAACTAAAACTTCATATCTTCCAAGCAATTTGTGTCATTATTTCATACAAATGTAAGCCCTAATTAATAAAACTGGCAGGGTTAAATATTTAAATATTTCTCCTCAAAATTGAAGCCAAATCATAAGGTAGCTTGGGAAGTCACCGAGGTTTCCTCCAAATCTACGGCATCCCTAGTTCTTCCTCCTCTGAATTATACAATAATAGTTCCAAATTTGAGCCATTCTCCTTTAACACCTATATGTCCAATTTCATTGAAAAGTCCTATCCTTTTGACCACCTTGAAGAAAATACTTCCTAAATTTTATTGAAAATTTTTTTAGAAAACTCTGGTTGTATAAGATGTAATTAACTATAGGGGCTTGCCCTTATAGGAAGCTTTTTCGAACCCAGCTTAATATAAACCCTATTTAATGCTTCATATTAAATAGAGAAAATAGTCCGTAAATAAAATGATTTCGCAGATTAAACGGATGTCATATATTTCTTAGTTTATTTGATCGAACCTCATCCTCAAGTCTTGTATTTATCTTCCGGGATAGATAGAGGGTTTGAGGTGTAGTTCTCTTTCATTTAAACTGTGAAAAATATAGGGTCGGTTTGATTTCATATTTATCTAAAACTTATATATATATATATATATATAATTCTCAAGATGCTCGCAGCTGAAGAGGAAGCTCTGCTAGGGTTTCTGGCAGGATGAAGGAGTGTGGCTGCTGCTTTAAGTTGGTGGTGGTAGAGTTTGCCTTACTGGACTCCTTTGGTGAATAAAGAAATCACTGGTTGACCTCCTTTTACTGCTCCTTCGAATCCTTCCTTGACACTGTTACATTGGTGGTTGTTGTTCCATTCTCAGCTCACTTCAGTGGCACTGTTCCATTGGATTCCTTTTTATTTGTTCCACTAATTATGGGGGTGACCCAATGAAAATATGTTGAGATTTTCATGTCTCGTTTATGCTGTTTTTAATGATATTGCACTTTAAAGAAATGTATTTTTGATGTTTTGTTGCAGGAATGATGAATTAGGGTCAATGGAGCAAAAAGATGCAAAAAGAAGCGAATTTGGAGCAAAAAGGACCAAAATGTGGAGAATTGCATTAGGGCGCTGACGGCGCCCTCGAGGCCGCCGACGGCAAGATTTTCCCGAGGCTACAGGACAAAAAAATTGAGTACGTGAACCGCAGGCCACGTGGCAGCTGAAGTGGATGGCGACGTTGAATGAGAGCGCGTCGCGTGTGAGTTCGGATCCGCCTTAGGATGAGGTGGCGCCGCGCTGGATAAGTAGAAAAATAAGGATTTTTGAATTATTTTAAATGCCTAAAATTCAAAAATCTATATGTTTTTTAGAAAAATCATAAAAATAAAAGAAAAATATCCTCTTGCTCAGTGAATAGAGGAGAAGAATGTGGACAAAAAATAAAAATTATTTGGCAAACATATGATTTTTAATGAATTAAATACCATCTTTGGTATTTTAATGCTCCATGATTAAATATTGATCACCATGGCTTGAAACTTTTACGGTTCATTCTTCATCACAAAGGGGTCTTGTCTAATTTTTCTAAGGTCAGAGAGCATATTTATACTTCTATCCCTAATTTTCAAGCTAGAGTGATCATTTTGGCTTATTTTAATTATATAAATCAAAATATCACTTAAAAAATTATGAGAATAATTTTGGTAGGTTTCTTGTGGTTAGAGAAGTCTACAAAAAATATTTTGATACTTTGGATTACCTTGTGAATTTCTATATTTAATTAAATGCAAATATATTGTATTAATTTATGTAAATTAAATACTTATAAAAAATTGACAAAATCAATCCCATATTTTTCATAAAGATCATGTTTATTCAGTATAAAAACTTGAAAATTATTTGATTGAATTCAAGTATTCAAACGGATTTTCTAGTAAACCTAGTATTTTTGTACAAAAATAACTATAATAAATTAAATACACTTGAAAAAATTATGTAAAGTGGTTTTCTGAGTTCATTGTGATCAAGGGCACTTAAGAAAAATAATAGTTTTTTTTTTTTGATAAAATACTTGACTTTTTAACCTTATTTTGAATTTAAAATAATTAAAATGATTAAAAATCCAAAAAATGTCAAAATATTTCAAAATGTGTCTAATTGCTTTTTGATCACTTGGGACACATTAAAATATTTTAGCAATTTTTTCCTAAGTTAAAAACAAATTTTTAAGGCTTAAAAGAGGATTTTCCTCATTTTCCTATGAAATTAATCATAATAAATTAATTCAAAAGACCATGAAATTTTGCCTGAGTATTTTTCTGACTTAGGGAAACTTCTACTAATTTTATCAATAAAAAAACCTTATCTTGGGAAGCCAAATAAATTAATTCCTAAAAAACCTTATTTTCTAAATTTAAATAAAAAATTAAATTAAATTAAAGTTTGAGAGGTCAAAATATTCTCCTCTAGATATTGTAATTACCTCATGAATATAACACTCTAAATCCTCACAGTCATTTGAGTTTTTTTTCATGAGTTATGAGGTGAAGTACCCCAAGAGCAAAATAGTTATTTCAAACTTTGGTGCCTTAATAAAAAATTAGTATTAACCAAGGGAAAATAGGCAATTTTGACCTTAATAAGCATGTTTGGGTGATTGAAATACAATGGGATTAAAAGGTAGAAACCCACTTACCACCTTTGCACAATGTCAACAAGATTATAAATCTCCTAATCTTCATGACTGGGAAATCAACTAAGATCGAACGATTCTCAAGTGATTAGCTTAAGCTAGGAAGATGAATTTACTTTCCTTAAGCCCAAAGTTGAGGATGATTTGACTATTTGATAAGAATATAAATCACTTGAAATCAAAATTTTGATAATCACCATTTCAACTATCATGATTTTTAAGGGCTTGGTAGTGACATAAGCTCGATGTCTAAACTCAATTGAGCAGATTTAGAAGATAACATAATTGGTGCTTAACATCTTTAAACTCTACAAGCCTGACCTTAATTATGGGCACTAGAATCTTAAATAACCTAAACTTGCCTTAGGGGCACCCACTCACATAACTTTTAAATAAAATATTAATTGACTAATCGAGTATCCCACATGTGTTTACTTTTTTATTCCCTTATTGCTGATTATTACCAACTGAAGTATTATTCCAGTTAAAGTTAGGATGGTTTTTCTAACCTGGGTTATAATTGTTTGAATATGGACTATTTGGCTTATTGTTTATGGCTTTCAAATTTTCTAATGATGCTTGAGAATCTAGCATTTAGCTCAATGAACTCTCTTCAATCATTGAAATTAGTTGAGAAAAATTCATTCCAAATTGGTCTAACTTCCTTGAAATTGTAGCAACTTGGTTTGTTAACATTGCAAAAGCATCAGATTCATGAATATTGGCTACTTTTTTGGATTTACCCTCTTATAAGTTCATTAAAAATTATTAGTGTCCATCTCTTCAATTAAAGCATAAGCCTCATGAAATAGTTTTGACATCAATGAACCACCAGCAGAGATATAAATAATAGATCTAAGAGATCCTGCTAATCAATTGTAAAAAGGTTTGAATTATTAACCAATCTAGTATAACATGGTGTGGACACTTTCTTAGAAGTTCTTTAAACTATTACCATGCTTCACAAATAGATTCCCCTTCAAACTGACAAAAAGATGTAATATTTTTTCTAAATTTTGTAGTTTTTAATGGTGGAAAATATTTAACAAGGAGTTTCTGCATTAAATCACCCTAAGTTATGATAGATCCATATGCTAAAAAATTTAACCATATCTTACCCTTATCCCTCAGTGAGAAAGGAAAAATTCTAAGTCTTATAGCAACCTCTGAGACACCATCACATTTAAATGTTGCACACAATTTTAGAAAATTGACAAGATGTAAATATGGATCTTCAGTTGGTTCTACCTCAAACTTATTATTTAATACCATTTAAATAATAGCAGTTTTAAGTTCAAATAAATTAGCCACTACAATAGGTTTTTGAATGCTATAATGAAGTTCATCTACTGTAGGGATTGCATAATCTTTTAAAGGTCCAAACTCTTGATTAATTTTAGAATTTTGATTATTTTTGTTTGCCATTTCTTGAATTTTTTTATCTTTTTTGTATTTTTGTATTTTTTTATTTTTTAATAGTACATTCTCATTCAAAATTGTAGGACACTAGTTCTTTAGAACCTGAACTACAAATACATTACTACAAAAAAAAATCTCACAAATAAGAACTTATATAAAAAACAACACTACAATATTCCTATAATAAATTTAAAATTTTAAATAAGACTTTCTAAAAATAAAAATTTGCTTTCTAAAAAATTCCTTCAAAATTTTTCTATGCTCCCCAACAACGGTGCCAAATATTTGATCCCGACCTTATATGACAGTAGTACAACGTATGCAGTTATATTATTAATTTTTCCTTATATTTATTACTTTGTAATGGCACAAAATACTTGAATTTGAAGCAAATAAAAGTGCAATTATTATATTAAAATATGAGATAATACACAAGTATACATATCGTTATCAAGTAATATATGAATTTTTAATTAAGCCCCGAATATCAAACCTACAGAGATAATTTCAATCTTTAAATAAGTCAGAAGCAATTAGATAACAAATTCTACTTTGCAAAATATTCTTACTAAAACTATAATTGTTATAATAGGAAAGAAAGTTTGATTCTTTTTTGTAATTTTCAATAATTAAAAATAAAGCAAACAACTAACTAAATTTAAATAGATATTTTTTTAAGATAAAGGCAATATAAATAAAATACTTTTTTCCTTATCATAAATTAATAACAAGTATTGGAATTTTATTATAGAAGAATTCAATTTTTTGTGTGTCAAATAGGAACAATATTAATCTTTATCCTTACTAGAGATGCTAAAATGAATATTGGCTAATTTAAAGTTTGAATTGTTTTGAAGACTGGCCAGGTAGGGATGATAATAGCTCTCACTCTAGAGTTCCCTCTTCTCCCATCACATTGGGGCTAACATCTCGTATCAAGACGTAAAACAATAAACCGAATTGGGGGTTTTAGCCTGTCACTCTAAAGTCCTCTAACTCTATGCCCTTTAAAGATTACTTCCCCCTTTATTTGCACTTAACCATATGAATTACATTCTCATTCATACATTCTCATGTTATTCTTACCATTTGTTGACTGAGACAATACCATCATAGATCTTACATGTTCCCACAACAAATATTAACATCTAAATTGGTCAAATCAAGAAGAAAATGAAGTACAATGATTAAAATCAATCACAACTTTATCCAACATTAAAGATTAATACTTCACACAACTTCCATCCAAAAATAAAAATGGTCATTAAAATTGGAAAATTAGGTTTTAAACATCCTATATTTTATGTTCTACTTTATAATAAAAAAAATGAAAAATTTTCTGGATTGACTTAAATGCTGCTAAAGCTCTATCCATGGCATTGTAGTGCCAAACCAACCAGAGAGCAGACTATTAAACCTGGACCACTGGTCTGCTCCAATTTTTACCTTATTTTGTCTCATTCCTACATTATTTTGCATTTAGCTCCCATAGGGCTTGATTTCTGGAGTTAGGACTTCGAACTCTAGATTTCATCATCTTTGGGTAAGATCCTCATCTTGGCTTTGAAAATTTTTTATTTCACCATGGATTTCTTCCACATTATGGGTATGGCCAAAAATCTTAAAATTTGTTTGAAATAATGAGAAATCCATGGGTGAATGATTATTTAGTATAGAATGTGTTTGTTGGAGCCTAAAAATCATAAATATGAGATTTATTAGTATTTTTATTAGAACTGTCTAGATTTATCACGGATCTTAAAACAAAGAGAGGAAAAGGAAAGGGAGCATTTGATTATGATAAATTCACCTATATGAAAGTACATGATAGATATAGTGATCTGCAATCTAAGAAATTGATTGCAGAATGAAGTGTTCATCATCCTAGCGAAATGATTGAATATTTAATTATAGGACGACAATGGGAGAGCTTATTTACTTCACAGTTGTCGCTGTGATTTCTGTTGTTCATGAATTTTATGTGATTTGCAAAATGAATATGATCATTTGATTTATGTGAGAAGACAGCATGTGGATATTAGTGTTGTTCGAATCAATCATATTTATAAGCTACGTAGTATCCCTACTTGTTTATTCTGATTTTCGTCCTATTGATAATGAACAATATGAGATTATTGGATTTTTTAACTAATGGTAATAGAGTCTGGAAGATTAAGAATTGATGTCAGGTAAACTTTTCCTTCTCGAAGCTTAATGTTCATTCTCGTGCATGAAACTATTTTATTTCTGGTAGATTGCTTTTTACTAATCAATTTAGTGAGGTAACTCAAGAAAAAACTACATTGAATTATTGCATTCAGATGAACAAACCAATTAACATTGGTTCTTTGATTTACAAGAATATGTGTATTTCCTCAAGAGGAGGAATTACTGGAGGTATGGTTTTTCCTGCTCTTATTACTACCATGTGTGTTGAATTAGAAGTGAAATATGGGACTTGGGAAGAAGTTTTACCATCTCATAAACCTGTTGGGAAAAAAAATTTGGAGATGTATGGAAAGCATACTGCAGTAAGATCTAAAAGTAAAGGCTCTAATATTCCTTCCACTTCTGCTTCAGCTTCAACTTATAGACCTTCTACTTCCGGTACTACTTCACTTGATACTGTAATAAAGCAATTATTTATCCAAAAAGTAGATATATTAACATTATAGAATCAGCAGAAAAGTTTAGAAGCCCATCTTTATTATAATGATGAGTATATGCAAAAGAGAGTTGATTTTGATATTGCTTATGATGAGGCAATGGAAAAATTCTTAAGGGGTGACCATACTATAATATTTCCTACTTATCAATCACCAATATTGGGAAAATAATATTTAATTTAATATATATATTATTTTTGGAAAGTAATATTATAAAATTTTGAAAATATGAGACCAAACTGATCTCATATACACAATAGTTTAAATAAACGAGCACAACACTAAGTTTAAATAAACGAGCACAACACTAAAAGTGACATACCTATCTAGAGAAATAGACATATCACTTATTTGTGAGACTCGATTAAATAAACTAATGAATTTATGACATCTATTTTAGTATAAAAAACTTTTATGTTGACCGATAAGTTCTCCTATCAAATATGAAAAATTAGACATATTTTACATTGGGTTCTAAAGTTTCTTATTAAGGCTAGCCCCTAAAATTAATTACATCTTAAATGATCGAGATCACCTAAAAACTCTTGATTTAGATCAGAAAGTATTGTCTTCAAGAATTTCAAAGAGTAGAAATTTTCAAAGATCGGACCAAGAAGTGTCAAATGGAAAAGGTTCAAATTTAGAACAATGTTATGGAATCATAAGAAGAAAACTAGGGGATGTCACAGATCCTGAGGAGAACCTCAATGACTTCCCAAGCTATCCTAGGTTTAGCTTCAATTTTGAGAAGAAAATTATTGAATGTTTCATCTTGTCAGTTTTGACACCATCATACAAAAGCTTGGTAGATAAGAGGGTTTATGTTGTGTTGAACGATAACCTTAGAATCATAAAATTAGTTAGGACTTAATTTGCACAACATCACTGTGCAAAGACCTAAAGATAAAATGAGGATTTATGTTGCACTAGAAAAATAAACTTGAAATCTTATGGCATGTCATTTAATTCTAAGGAAAGATTTGTCGTTGTAGATCCACTTATTGTTTAAGAATGCTACCCTTGAAGTTAACTTCAAGCTCCTTATTGAAGTAACAGTTCTAAAGTCTAAGGTTCAAAATGTTTAAATGACAATTTCAATTCAAGTACTATGGGAGGGGGTTTAAAGTTGATTAGAGTGACACCAGTTAGGATCCTACGGTTCCCTCATTTTGGTACCACTATTTTCTCTTAAATTTACTTAGAAATAAATGAGTTGTTAAGCTCATTTAAACTAGGAAGATCTTGTTAGCAACTGTAAGTTACCTCATCTGAGGAACACCGTAAATTCAACAGGGCGTGTTATGAAATTGTTGTTTTGAAAAAAAAATTGTTTAGTTTTGAAAATATAGTTTTTTAATATTCAATTTTGGAAATTTTTTTGCAAGTGAAGTAAATGAAAGCAAGTAAAGTACTGTAAAGTAAGAAAATGAAATTACTCTGCATAAAACATATATGCATACCTGGGCCTCTACTGTCGCTGCATGATTAGCATCATAAAACATAATATATTTGTAAGAAATTTAAATAAATTGCAAAAAATTTAATGGAAGCATTTGGTATGGAAAAGTCTGAGAAACTAGTCGTAGGAAATCACAAGTAAAAATAAACCCGTAGTCACATATAAAAGATCGAGGCTGGGTATAAGACATTGGTAAAGGTGGGGGCTCAGAGTTGGACTGTTGCTTCCCAACCTTAAGTAAGAGCTACCAAACTGACAATCTATGGAGGGCAATCCTAACCTTGATCAAAGTGATTAAATGTTGACTTTTATAATTTTTCATTTGAATTTAATATTCGTGCTTACGACCTCTTGAATTATTTTGAGTTCATTTGAACTTATTATATTGTTTAATTAATTAAAAGAAATTAACTTTAAGTTTAGTAAATTAATACACCTTATGCTAAGTGAACATTATTATTTTAATCATCCTGAGAGTGGGGTAGTATGACAGTCACTTGATACTTTACATAAGTGTTATGTTAGTGGGTACCCTTAGGGAAAACTCCAGTCATTAAGAATCTTGACCCACCACTAAAATTGGGCTTGTAGTTTTTAGAGGTGTCCATAAATGAATCACGTTTCTCTTTTCTAAACCTCATTAAATAAGTTTAAATGTCAAGCATAGCTCACAACTAAGCCCTTAAATCCAATTTTGGGATAAGTTTGTAATAATCAAAATGTTAATTAAAGTGAAATTAATTCTCAATAAAAATCATGATTATCATATAATCAGTAATTAAGGAACTCAAATAAGTAGATTATTATCTTTCTAGCTTAAGCCCACTACTTTAGTATCATCCAATCAAATTGACTTCTGAGTCACAACAATTTAAGAAATTATAATTTTACCCTCATCATGAAAAGGTGGCAACTTGGTTTCTAACTCTTAACCCATTATGTTTCAAACATCAGAAAGGGTTTAGTATGATCAAAATTACCCATTTACCCTTTGATTTAACCTAAAATTTATTGAATGCATCAAGATCTTATAATTTCCAATTTACCCCTAGGGCTCTCCACCTCATATCTCATTAAATGCAACTCAAATGACTTTTAATTTTTTATGGTACCCTGTTCATGGGTCAATTAAGATATCAAAGGAGAAATTATAATTTTCTAATTTTTATTTAATTAATATAATTATTTTAGCTCAAAAATAATATTTTTAATATTAATTTATTTAACTAATCAAAGTAAATTCTCTGTTCATGGGAAAATTATTGGAAGTTCACCTAGGTTAGAGGATCACTTAGACAAAATTTAATGGTTTTTACATATATATTTTAATTATTATAATTATTTATATATTTTAATGATTAATTAAATAAAAAATATATTTTAATTTCAAGAAATACTTTTTATATTTT
>NEWO01000207.1:19396-46535 GCA_003013225.1 Phalaenopsis aphrodite
TTTACTTATAAACGCGGTGCTGACTGGATCATCGGTGGCTCCGAAAGACCACACGACGTGCTTTCATTTGACACTGCCTTCCGTGCTAGATGTCGCGCGAGCAGCGCTTTATGAACCATCTCCTCTCCTACCTTCTCCTCTGTCATTAGATCAATACACGCGTGAATGGATGATATCCATTCATCATCCCATCTGTTCTAAACTAAGAATAACTCACATTAAAAGCTTCAATCTCACTTGTTACTCAACCAAATAACTCACTGTTTGTTCCTACAGCTTCATCTAGTCAATACGAACACATCCATATGACTAGATACATTTAAAATTAACATTCTCTTCACAATTGATGCAACTGAGCACAATTTTAGGGTTTGTGATCTATACCTTAGACCAAGAGGTGAGGCCTCGATTGGGTTGGTTTTTTACTTTTGTTGTGACTCCACGAAGCTCCTCCAAGCACTAAATTGAGTTGAGGTTGAGCCTAGACAAGAGTTTGATAAAGGGGTGATGAGGCCTTGGTCTAGAAGTGGGTTAGAGTTCTCAACAGAGGGGGGGTTTGATGGAGAACTTCCTTCTTTAGTCTGACGAAGCTTTTGGGTGATTTCATTTGAGCTTTGGTGGAGTTTAATGGAGTAACAAAAAAAACCTTATATTTTGAACTCAAAATTGAGCTCAAGCAATGGATTTTAGTGGGGAAATTGTTGGAATGAACTGAAGGTAGCTTGGAGAGGCTCCGGAAGCAAATTGGCATAGGTTCCTCAAAGATTTGGCACACTTTGAAGTTAGCCAAAAATGGGGTTTCTTATAGCCATGGCCGAGTGGAGGGCCTCAGGCTTTGATTGGCTGGTGCCAATAAGCTTATGTGGAGTGCTAAGCGGTGCTAGTGACCAATCAAGGTTAGCCACATAGGATGAATTAAAATTTGAGTTCAAAGATGGGGAGGTCTTCTCAGATTTGAGCTCACCAGCGACTAGGGTTGTTAACCAGAGGTGAGGTGGTGGCTAGCTAAGTAAGGGTCAATGGAGTCTTATTTGTCACTAGCTCTAAGGCTTGATGGGTGATTGCATGGGGGGAAGAGTTTAACCCAAAATGGGGTAAGAGGCTTCTTAATCCAAGGGACCCTTGGTCCATGGCTTCAAAATTGGGTCTTGGGTGATTTGATTAGCATCCTAGGTGGCTAATCCGGGTAGGAGAGGGTTAAGATTGGTTAATGCAAAAGATTTGAGTAAATTTGGGGTTTATGTTCAAAAGGGTTTGGGCAAAAAGTTGGATTTGGGCTTGGTTTGGGTTTGCCTTAAAAATTTTTTGAAAGGTCCACATGAAGAGTTTATGAAGTGAATTTGGGGAATTTGAATTGATTACAAGGTTCAATTTAGTCTTAAAAATTGATGGAATTTTTGGCTTAATGTCAAATTGGGGGTTAAAATTAAGCTTGGAATTTGGGTTTGAAATTAGATTCAATTGGGCTTGAATTTGGTTCAAAATTGATTTAGATATGACAAAATTGAGTTTAGATTTGAAATTTGGGAATTTTGATATCAATTTGGTGGAAATTGGGGGTTGTTTGGAGTAATTGGGTCTTAAAGGGAAAAATTGTGATTTTGGTCAAAATTGGAATTCATGAATGGTCAAAATTGGATTTGGTAGTGTTTGGAATGATTGGGGAGGTTTTGGAAAATTTTTGGCCACCAAGGGCATTTTGGTAGTTTTTTAAATTTTGAGGCCATTTTGGGAATTTTTGAAATTTTAGAAGGTTTTGGGCAATTTTAGTGGTTTAAAAGAGTTTAGAATGATTTTTGGACAAAATTTGGTAATTTGAATAACTTTTGAAAACTTAATGTTTCAAGGGTAATTTGGTAATTTTGAAAAGTTTTGTGTGCAAAAGGCTAAATTGGTTTTTAGGTAGGATGAGATCAATTGAGGATGCAAATCATAAAATTACCCTTTTTTGAGCCATGAGCTAAGGTAGCTCCCACTATGGATCCTTCATTTGTTGGTCGTAACCAAACCCTAGCCTAAAGCTAAGGGTTTAGGGAACCATCCACATGAGTTTCCAAAAGGGTGAGGAATCAACCAAAACATGTTTGGTTAAGAGTTTTGGTTGTGAGTGAAGGTTAGGGTTACCAAGTGCGTGTGTGTGCAAGACTAACCAAGACCACACCACCTAAGGCTAACCCTAAGGCCAAACAATCCTATGGGGATTTTTCTTGAGCTCCCCATATTGGCTCCACCTACTAAGTGCTAGATGTTAGAACCAACATGTGGAACTTCAAGATGAGCAAAGAAGAGTTTTAGAATTTCTAATGTTGAGGGTCCCCCCTTTACTAGTCTTCTAGGAATAGTTAACAGGAAAGTTCTATGGCTAGATCTTAGGCTTCTAAGGAAGAGACTAGACCTCAAACAAAAGTAAGTTTAACACTACTTGCACCAGAAGTACACCTTTTAGTCCTGATGATATAGAGGAGGATTTAAATTTTAGTGATGATGAAGGTAGTGATGAAGGTGAAGAAGATGAGTAATTTTGTTTGTTGATTTTTTTTTATGTATTTTGATTTTATGTTTAGATTTCCTGTGGTTAGTTAGTTTTTGTTTGCTTGCTAGAGTTTGTATGTTTAATTTTTAAATTTTCATTTGTATTGAACTAGTAGATTTATGTTTATTGCATTATAATGCTACAATGTTTTTTACTAATTACCTTCAGTTTAAATGCTAGAATAGTCTTTTATTTTTGTTAGACATGTTAATCTCACTTGTCTTTATTACTTGTACCTGTACTATTCTCTTATTTTAAACTTTATGATTTTTCTTTTTTCATGAACTATCATGTTTAAAATTAATTAAAAATTTAAGTTTGGGGGGAGGGGTGGGGGGAAGAAAAAAAAATCATTTTGAAAACTAAACTTTATTTGTCCTCAGAGAACAATTTTTTTAAAAAATAATTAATTTAACATAATTTGTGGTATGATATGTTAACTTTAGATGATTATAGTTAAAATTTTATAAATGCTATAGAAAACTTAAGTTAAAATTTTTAATAATAAATGTTAGATCTAGAGTTAAGATACTTAGTATAAGAATAAAAGATTATGCTTTTACTATTTAAAGTAAAGAAAAATGTATTTTTAGGAATATTAAAAATCTTAGATATTTACTTCAAGAAGAATGAATTGAGACTTTATGAAAGATTTTTTTCAAAGCTAATACAATTCTTTCAAAATAAGAAAATGAGAAAAGTTTTTATTTTTAAGAAAATAATGGAGTGCAAAATCATTAAAGACTATCAAGATATAGTAATCCTCACATGACATGAAAAGATAAAGAAATGATTGAAAAAGATTTTAAAGGGAAAAGAAAAGAAAGAAAGAAAGTGCAAATATGAAAATTATGTCAGGAGAAGCTTTGAGAGATGTAGAATAAAAAATTGGCTCCATTTGAATCATTTTAAAGAAATGAACTTAATTACATTTCTGAATTAAGGCTTAAAGTATTAGCATCCTTACTAATATAGTCTTCATGAAGTTCTTTTTACTGTAATACTTCTAAGCATTCAAATTATGACAAAATTGCAGTTATTCTTGAAATAAATAGAAAATCAGAACTCTTAGACTTGACTACTAAATAATCTTACATTTAAATTTTAACTTGAGTTATTAAAAATATTTCGAAAATTTCACTATCACATGTATGAAACAAAAACTATAGAAATCTCTAAGTTAAACTCATTCACTTCCACAAGTTATAATTTTTACATAGTACAATGGGGTTACTTGAGGACAAGTAATGCTCAAGTTCGGGGGAATGATCCACCTTAAAATTATTTATTTTTAGTGCTTATTTTATGATCGTTTTATGCATGTTTTTAGTGATTTTACACTTTAAAGGAATGTATTTTGTATGTTTTTGGTTTTAAGTACATGGAATGGACATTTAAAGAAAATGAGCAAAAATAGTGCACTTTATATGGTGCCAAACTGGCGCTATATCGTCAATAAATACATTTCTAAATGATTCAATGAATTTGTCTGAATTTTAAAAGGGTGTTTGAAGCAACCCTTGGTTATTTTCAGAGATCTATTAAAATGGATGAAGATGGGACGAAAAAGAGGACTTTTGGGTAGCATTTGAAGGCTTTAGGTGGTTCTACTTTTAAGTTTAAGTGTGAGTTTAAGTGTGTTTTGTGTTTGTAAGAGTAAGAGTTTAGAGAAATCTTTAAGGGGACTCCAAATTTTGATTTGAGGGGAAGACATAAGATATTTTGTATTTTTGTTTAAGTTTTTATTTTTAAGACGTAGATTTCAATACAAATTATGTGTTTTTTTTTATTCTCCATGAATTCTTAGTAGTTCCCTTTCATTATTCTTTCATTTGGGAATTAATCTTGCGGGATGAGAATGATTTAAGGATTTCTTTTACTTTTAAAAAAAAAATTTATGTCATTTTCACTGTTTCTTCATTGAATTTATAAATTGGCCACTTATAAGGTTAAAATCCATTGAGAAACATAAAGGCCAGGAGCCTATGATTTCAACCAACTAATGAGTGTCACACTTCATTCTGCAGAGTCATTGCGATCAGCTAAGGGGGAGTGTAAATAGATAGTGAGATAAGTTTTAATGGGCGTAGAATTGAAGTTTCTAGGGTGACACACTATATCTCTTTTATCAATTTGGTTCAGAGTTTGGATCGTAAAGGTCACTAGTAGTTTTATAGAAAGGATACAGTCGTTAATCTAGAGGTGAGAGACCAGAATCTACTCAACACTACTCCACAAGCTGGTGAAAAACTCTGAATTGGTCAATGCTCTTTGCTAGCATCGAGAGAGGGTAAAGAATATGAATGATCTTATTTGTCATAATACATCATCTAAATTTCAGTCATTCAAATCCTACACAGATTAATATCTCTTTGCAAGGGAAAGATATTTTCATAATATTCAATCAAGTTAAATTTACTTTGTTTAACTATTAATCTTTGTCGTTTCTTTCTGTTTAATTTAGTCTTAACCTTTGCACTCATATCGACATTGTTCTAATTTCATTTTACCTGCATATTAAACAGATTTTTGTTATTCCAATTTAAGGAATTCAACTTTCCTCATGGGATCGATACTGGGATTTTTAAGAAAATTATTTATTACTTGAAATGATATTTATACTTGTGTAATACTTCTAGTGTGAAGTTTTCTTATTTTTTATATCATTTCATTTATTCACACTAGCCTCTAAATATAAATTGGGAGAAGTTTTTGACAAAATTTTGGAAAATAAAAATACACATAATTGTGGGTCGGGTCAAAGATAACCTAAATATGTGAAACTAAACTATCATGTTGAGAATTATTGCTTAAGGAACACTACCCTCCATCACATTTAAAATAAGAAGAGAAAAATTTATCAAACACATGCAGAAAATCTTAGGAGAAAAATAAAAAAAAAGAAAATGACAAATTGAAAATGTAAAAAGCTATTAGAAGAAGCTTGAGATTGGTACAAGAAAATTCAAGGAAAAAAAGGGAACCATAAGGGTGTTTAGTGAAACTTTAGTGATAAAAATTTTCATGATTCCTTAATGAAACCACTTTAAGGTTATCATCAAAGGAAAGTGTTAAGTAGTATTAATTTGGTGAAATCCACTTAAGTTGTTTAAAGACTTTTGAGGTTAGTAACATATACTTTACATTACACCAATTAAAGAATCTAAGAGATTTCTTAAAAATAGAAACAATTAAGAAAAATGTCAGATTATTGACCATTAAAGATAATTGATCCTAAGATAACATTTAAATACTTTTATTTCAATTCCATAAACAAGTTAAATAGTTATAAACATGCATGAGTATCTATTTTTCTCATGGGATCCCAATTGAGCTGTGAGATTACTTGAGTTCAAGTAATATGATAAGCTTGGAGGTAATGAATGCTTCAATATTACTTGATTAAACCTATATTATACCATGATTTTTACCTATTATTTTTACTGATTTATCGTAGATTTACACTTGAGAAAAGGTTTTTAAATGTTGCACAGGTTACAATAGTCAAACATATAAAATGGAGTAAAAAAGCACGACATAGTGATGTCTAGTGTAGTCACGCTTGAACTGGGTGAGACCATGCCAGAACTAACGTGAATAAGTCCGTTTTAGGTATGACTATGCCAGGTTCCAGCATGACCACACCATTGGATATCCAGAACGCATATTTTAGGCGATTGCTTGTCAATTTTAGACCAATTGACGGATTTTGAGTGTTTGGATGCCAAATTTGGAACCTTAATGTAAAACCTAACTAAAAAGACTTGTTTGTGTCATGAGAGAAGGTCTTCTTCTTTGCTTTTTTTTTTCCTTTAAAATTTTGCATCAGAGAGGAGTTAGAGGCTATGGGAAGCAAAGGCTTAAGAGAATTTGAGAACTTTCCTCAAGGACTTCTTCCTCCTTTGGTGGGAACATTGAGGGGTAAGTTTTTCCTTTGTTTTGTGAGTTGTGAGAGATTTGTCAGAGGGGAAGGATTGCTTTCATTATGGAGAGACCAAGTTATTGTTATACATGTTTTAGTTTCTTGCAATTAATTCCTACATAGTTTTCCTTGCTATGATTTTCTCGACGATGCATGGATATTTTCATTTTTCATGCCTTTGTGATGTAGAGCTATTAGATTTAATCATGATTTTTTTTTGTAATGTTTTTCTATTATCTTTTTCTTGGGCTTTCATGACTTATGTTGTTAATTAATCTGTGAACTTCATTTGCTTTTAGTCTAACAAAAAGAATGTTAAAATATTTCTTGAAGCTACGACCTTTAACCGTCGTGTAATGGAAACGAAAGGTTAATCACATAATTTCAAGAGGATAGACATATTCAAGTGGAATTTAACAATCATCCCAAGGGGTTGGAAAAGGTATGCATAATGAAATTGGGAATGAGGGAGCCTCAACTTCATAGATTATAGGCTTAGTTTGACCTAAACATATGCATAAGAAGTAATATATCCCCGATTGACAACAATCATATAGGAAAACATTTAGGAAAGCCAAGATCACTATGATTCTCAAATCATGGAGATTCAAGCCTCATCAACCTTGAAGGAACTCACAAATACTTTTTTGTTGCCTCAGTTTTCTATTGCCTGCAATTTCTTCTATTTTTTTGCTGGAATCTTACGACTTAAGCAATCTTTGCAATCACGTCATGCTAGGTTCACTAAATTAGTAAATTAGAGATTTTTTTTGAAATAATTGTTAAACTTTCATCATGGAATCAATACACGGACTCTTAAACTGCATTTTACTTGACACTTTCACTTGTGTTATTCGTCTGACTTACTTCCCACCAAGTTTTGGCGTGCCAAGTTTTTTGTCGTTGTCGAAGACAATCTAACAACATCAATGAACACTTTGACAATTAAAATCAATTTATATTAACAAGAGCAGTATTAATGCACCCTATTACTAATGAGGTTGATAACAAATTATTAATCACTATCATCTGACTACCAAATTAATATGCTATTACTAATATGTTTGGAATATTCCAACGAGAAATAGCAGAGATTTATATATCTCAAAACCCCCGAAGTGATCATTTTATAGTCATTGCCCATAGACCCAATTCAAGTTGCATGCTTTTGTTATACTAGGTGAAAATTTTAAGGCTGATTTGTCTAAATCTCAAGATAAGATTTACCATAACTTAATAAATACGAAGTTCAACTTGAAATGTTATCATAAATTTCCAAAGCAAGCTCAATTATTCAGTGCATTGCCAATCTCACCGTTTGCAATCACCGTGATCCAATCATAGAAGCAGACATTCAGAGAATCTTCTTAATATAAAATTAAGGATAACAAAAAATGATGATTGATGTGGAGCATTCTAAGGCCAATAGTTAATTTTGGAGGACTCAGCTGAGAAACTTTAATTAGTTACACCCTTTTTAGAGTCGTCAAATGCCACCAAAAAAGAACATGTTTAGTCTAATCTGGCCTTGACCAACAATAAAATATGGCCAGACTTCTTGTACTGCTAAAATCATCGCATATGGTCCCATTTAATTTTTTAAATGAAAATTTTATAAGGAAATTACTGTAAATTTTTATATCAATTAAAATATTACTTTTCTGTTTTTAATAACTAATAATCATCCGATTTACGAAACCATTATCTATCATCTTATCATCTCAATATTGCAATATCTAGATACAAACTTTATTAAAGTAAAATGGCATGTAAATAAATAAGTGAAATACCATAATATGATGATATTCCATAAAAATCCTTTTCTTTTTTATTTCTGCAATTGTCAATCGCAAAGAAAATTACAGGCTCGTGCCAATATTCTAACACAACCCGCCAAGTTTGACAAAAACCCAACATGCCGGAAACTAGACTTATAGCAAAGGCTAACACTAGTGGGATCCATTTGAGAAAAGATTATGACTAGTCAATGGCCGGGCGACAGCTCAGCATGGCCGGCGGCCACTTCATGTGTATGCCGAACGATAGCCCAACCATTCATCATCCAAACCTGCGAAGGACAGGCTATATTTTCTCAATCCATTGGTCTTTTTCCCATCATACCATCTAACTTATTAATGAAAAGGTGTATTATCACTCTATAAATTAAAATGATGGTATTTTTGAAGGGGAAAGAAAAATTTGAAGGGCAAAAAAAAAAAAAAAGGAAAGTAACCCGTCCAAAAGAAAAACCCCAAGAAAAGGGGGGCCCGGAAGGAAAAGCCCCCAAAAAAAAATGAATGTAGAAAAAAATTTCCAAATATTAATTTTCTAAATTTAACCACCTAATCATCTTTCCTTATGAATATGTATGTATGCCATGATAAAGAAAGCAGGCGAAAAGAGAAAAGGCCAGGTTTGTTTGTTCGATCAAGAAAGAAGCTTTAGGAACATGTGTTCCAGAAGCATTTTTCAATAATCTTCAATAGAAATCTACCACGTACAAAAATCAAACTTTCTGACATTTAGAAAAGGTATAAAGAATCACAATGAGAGAGAGAGTGAGAGAACGTGGGTCTGTTGCTGAGGGCAATGAATGAGTTCAACAACCCAGCATGAATATGTATCCAAGATTAAGAGACCTAAATACAACAATACCACCTACCTGTTGAGGACTCAACATGTGCATATACCGCAAAGAGATAATGTCTCTGCACCCACAAAAAAAAAAAAAAAAAAGGGATTCAATTTATACCTGATGTTACATATCTCAGTCCAATTAATTTATGGATGACTGACATTCAATCTAACAAAAATTGAATTTATTTTGAACTGATTTTTTCAGTTTTGATCCCGAACTGATGGGATCTGTTAAACTGCAACAGTACAGGTACAATTAACAGCTTTGTCTGTGTAAAAGGTAAATGACCAAAAAATCTCTAGAATTTTGTTTTTAGTATATTCACCTTAGTCATATAGAGTTTTTTATATTCAATCCAGTTTTAAGCTCAACAAATATGAATCAAATTGATGAATACCATCAATTCTAAATGCTGCTTTGCACAAACATTGATAAAGAGAAGCATTTCAACAAATTAATATGAACTTTCTATGAGTAATCTCATTACTGAATACTAGATGAACCTAATGGATTAACTTTGCAAAGTTCAAAATGCCCTCATAGAGAGAGCTTTGTTCCGACAAATTTCCATCAAAACCAAAGGCAAATTTGATACAGGACCAGGTTTGAATTCCATGAGTTTAGAACCAAATAGAGAACCTTAAATCTTGGATTACATAAAGCAAAACTAAAAATGCTAGAGATCATTTCCATTATTTATTTCATTTTCTCGCATCACAAGTAGCATATAACAAGAAATAAAAAAGAACTAAAAAAATGCCAACCTGCGCATGTGTGAAAATAATTCAACAATAAAATCATGAAAAATATAGGAGAATGGAAAAGAACACAACATAAGTGCACCTGAAAAGAATACTTGGTCTCTTATTCATGAGAATGGAAAGGATAGAACAGCAACAGCAGCAGTACCAAAAAACAAAATGTCTCTCTTCCTTACCGCCCCAAAACATATTCATAGTTCAGTTATGATCCCTTCCCCGACCATTCTACCCATTCAAAGCAATGGCTTCTAATGCTTTCAATATGGTGTATATACATGTAAAAATCCAAACCCACCATCTCTCCTTCCCCACCAAATAATGAACCTGAAAAGTGAATCCTGAAAATCTAAAGCAATAGTACAGTACATATTTCACGTTAGGCTTTTAACAAGAGAATGATAGGTTGCCATGAATAAAATAGGGTATCCTAAGACTAATCAGAAATCTTTGGATGAAACTGGAACTACAATGAATGAATAAGGGGGGAACTAGAGTGAAAATGGTAAAATGATCTGAAAAGATTGGGGGAAAAGAAAATTATGAAAAAAAAAATGGATTCCTCTTGTCTTTGGCTAAATTGATTACTGTGTGGCTGGTTTCCGAACAAAGCAGTGACTTTTATGAATTGGAAAAGATGGGTTTACAAAAGAGTGCTGGGTTTCAATGCTACATGCCATAATGCCTCAATGAAAGCTCCAGCACCTGCAAGCTTGGGCAGATCATCTCCTTCACATGAGCTCCATTTTTATAAATCTTGATAGTTGGCACAATTCTCACCTTCTCTGCCTTGGCAACAGCTGGGCTCTCATTTATATCAACCTTGTGTTAAAAACAGGACATGGCTAAGAAAAAAGTGCATTTTTTTAAAGAAGTAGATCATTTGAACTTGCAAAGATTACCTTGAGAAAATTTAGAGATGGGTATCTCTTACAAAGAGCATCCACCGATAGGTTTGTCTGGACACACTGATGATTTGAAGCAGCCATAAAGTATACAACAGAAACTCCTGTAAGAATAATGCAGGCTTTAAGTTATAAAAAACAAGAAAATGGCAGATATACAGGAAGCTACTATCAATATTCAGCAACTGATAACTCGTCATTTAGCACAACAAATTTAAGAGAAAACCAAGAACAGTGCTGCCTATCAAACCAACATTGAAACTTAGTACAACAGTTTATACAAAATTCAGTCAAGCAGAAAGCACCGCCAAATTTCAAATCAGGCAGAGTAAATATAGAGAGCAAAAAAGGAAAAAAAAGGAAAAAAAATACAGAATCCTGAGAATTTAAAATATAGGCAGCTCACCAGGAAGAGCTATTGCTGCCTGTAATTGCTCCAGACCTGTTATTTTCTCCACTTCACCACCAAATTTCATGTTGGAAACCTCCTCACCTCGTGACATTTTCAAAGCAATTTGAGAATGAAATAATGCTTCTGCTACCTCAGTGTCTGTAGGAAGTTCCTTTCTCAAAATCTCATAATCTCTAACTGCTTCCACCCACCGTTCAAGCTACAAAATAGAGGCACCAAATGATCATCTTTCACAATAGTTTCATTGCATAAGAATAGAAAGGCTTAAGATTCTAACCTTAGCATAAGAGTCAGCTCGTCTAAGAAGGGCCTTGGTGTACCTAGGTTGAATTCTCAAAGCCTCATTACAGTCATCCAAAGACCTCTCCCACTGCCCAAGTTTAGATCGACAAGCAGCCCTATTGCAATGAAGCACTGGGTTTGATGGATCATACTTGAGTCCTTCTCCATAAGCTGTGCAGGCTTCTGCAAAATTTCCGGACTTGAAAAGCTCGTTACCTTGGGCACGAGCCCTAGCCACAAATTTCACTTTTTCCCACAACCCTGATACTTCAGCATTATGTATATCTATCTGGCGGGCCTTCTCAGCTGATGAAACAGCATTCTCAAACCTACAAAATTTCCATCATACATTCTAATTGATTCAATGCTATCAATCACCATATTTTGGAAGTTAAATTTTATTAGCTCACCTTCCCAAAGCCATATCAACTTGGGCTTGCACAAATGAGATATAAGAACCTGAAAGCATACCAAAAAACTTGGTCTGGAAAGAGGATGGTGATTTGTTGGCCAGTTGGTATGCTATTGCAAGAGTTGAATCCGCTTCTTCAAGATGTTGAAGATGAAGAAGAGCTTCTGCTCTCAACGCTGTAATCTGTTATTTTTAAACTAATAAGTCATTCATCCTAGGAACTTTTTGGTGAAATCATGAAGTAGGTTGATAAAGATTGGAAAAAAGTGTCAAAATAGCCCCCTTTTGCAAGGGGTCATCTTATTCCTAGATTACATAAAAGTGTCAATTTAGTCCCTACAATCTTTTAAATAGGCTAAACGAGCCTTCTGTGGGAACTTTTTCAGCCCCAATTTAAAGTGTCCGAGGAATAATATACATTTAGACTGGTAATAATATGATCCCTTGTAAATAGTAAAGGGACTATTTTGGCACTTTACTCATAAAAATTGAGTTCATTTACCAAAGGTGAAGAGTCTGTGCCCGCTGTAATGGCAGCATCTGCTTCCCTCAGAGCACTTTTCCAGTCCCCCATCCTCCGAGCATCAGAGCATCTTTCAAGATACTTCTCCACCATCTGGAGGTTCTGCATCTCAGCAAGGTCAGGCTGGTGTCCGGCCAAAAAGAGGTGCCTCCGTGCATGTTCAACCTGCCCCAACCTGTTTAGCAAATTACTTTTAGCCAATCAAAAATGAAAATAATTGCTAGCTATCAGATTGTTCAATATATGTGAAGCCATTGCAAAAGCAAAACTGAAATTTTAGAAACCAAGGGAACACAATGTATAGAAGAAAAAGAATATCAGAACATTTACTTGCATGGAAAGTAAGGATAGTTAAAAATTACATGTCAACACTTTTAATCATATAGTTCATATCAGAAAACAAGCAAATTCAAATAGGAATCCCCCAGTGGAGGAGTTTTTAGTGTATAATCTATGTTAATATGTTTAAGGCTGCAAGAAAAATGCCACAAAACATGTTTAAATGAGCATGCATATTTCTAATTTTCAAAACAAATCAAATTATTATTAGAAATTCAGAAAATACCACGAACACTATTTTCAGTTGCTTTCATATTCCAATAAATGAACTCAATAAGAAATGGGTGTACTTATTGCATGATGCACTCGCAAATATGGAATCTAGAGAGGAGATCTATATTACAGAAAGTATGTTTCGTTAAATCAATTAACAATTATCTTATATATCATTATCTAAGCACTAATTATCAAGTTATCATTAATATAAATTATTTATTATAGAATCTAACTTTTCTACTTCAAAATTTCCTTTGTTTTATCAAAATATACTGGCATATTTCTATTTTTTTGAAAGATAATAAAATCGCAAAACATAAATAGCAATGCAAAACATGAACTGATAGAAATCATATGAACATAAAGATGTACTAAAAGAATTGATATATTTTCTTCTCATAGAAGGAATTATACAATCACACACAACCACAATGATAGCTACATCTAATAACATGTAAACAATTATTAGACTAATGAATAGAATTATCATTTCTTAATTCAACGATAAGGTCAACCATATTTTGAACACAGGGAAAATAATAATTGGATAATATGGTCAAAACAACTATAAAGTTCGCATATTCAAAAGCTAGTTATGCATAATCACCCTCAATTGCAAATACTAGTGAGCTAAGATTTCTTGTAACCACAAAAGAATTAGAAAAACACACAATGGCGCAAAGATTAATATTTTTCACTCAAGGTTCAACTTTACACACAGACCACCAATGAAATGCAACACCAAAATCAACAGAATATAAATTTTGAACAAATATATGGGCAGTCACCCAGTCATCTAAAAAAAATGGAATAAAGCATTCCCTGGAATGAAGAAGTAAAGAACAACCTTATTGGTAATTGCATTGACAAAAAGCATAACCTAAAGCAGTAATTACATTGACAACATCACAGGGTAAACATAAATAAAATTATATATCAACTGGAACAAAACACACATCCAGCACAAATATATTATCATAACAGAAAAAAATGAATGCAACATACAAGGAGGAATCATAAAAAAAGAAAAAAGAAAAATTAAAGAAAAGAAAGAAAGAAAAAAAACACAATTAACTGTATTTTTACAGATGTCACTGAGTGGAAAAGCAAAATTTACCTAAGATGTAAGCAAGCAAGCCTCTGATGAGCCTTGGAATAGTTCGGGTTAAGTCGAATGGCCTCCTCACAATCCTTCACTGCCTCCCCCAATCTTCCCAGCCCAATGAGAGCTGCTGCCTTGTTGTTCCAGCAAGCAGCATTGCTGGGACACATCTCGATTGCTCGATGATAGAACCCCAGCGCCTCCGTAAACTGCCCCTTCTTGTAATGCTCGTTTCCAACCTTGGTTAACTCCTCTGGATCCACTCTCATCGGCCTCAAATTCTTCATTTCCATACCAAGCCCAGTGGTAACGCCCCTCATTATACTCCCGTGCCCATAATTCGCTGAACCAGATCCAAGTACATCGCTTCTCGCCGTGCTTCGACTCATCATCCCAGACTTCCCTATCTTCCCGGAGGGGCAAATATTCCCCGCTGGGAGCACATTGGTTGCCGGGGAGTTAGCCGAGCTGGAGAACACAAGCTGGCCAGATCCGGACCGACGATGTCCTGGTCTACGGCTAGGGCTCCCATGACTTGAGCCAGAGAGCTCCCCGGAGTGATTGCGCCTTGCTAAGTCATCGGACTTCGTGGCGGCGAGTGCTACATTGGGGAGGGGCTTTCCGGAGAACGAGCCCGAGGAGCTCGAGCTGCTGCTGGTGGCGGCAGCGGCTGTCGCACCTGTACGGAGGGGAGAGACAGGCGAATCGAGATGATCGAAGTTCTTGGCATCGGGCTTGTTACCCTCGAAGCTGAGAGCAGAGTCAAAGCGATCGGAGATGGACTGCGCCGAAAAGTGTTTCTGAGAATCCGACCTCGACATCTCGCCAAAAAGCCTCGACGTTTCCGCTCTCTTGCTAGCTGAAATGGCCGCAAAAATTAAAGAGAATGGGGTACGATTGCGATTTCGGAGAAGAAGACATGAAACGGGAGAGGGAGAAGAGGGGGAAGAAAGTGAAGATGGCAGATCGGAAGGATATGGGAGAGATAGTGTGTGAACAAGAAAGGGTAAGGAAATGAAGAGATGGGGATCTCGTGAATTGGAAAGTGAGAAGCAAGGAATGAATGCGGGTAGATTGGAAGAGATGGACAGAGAAGAAGCGAAGAAGGGGAAAAAAAAAAGAGCTAAGACGAGATGGTAGGAAACAAATAAACGAAGATCTTTCACCTGCTTGCCCCCTTTCTCTCTCTAATCTCAGTACATCGCCCCGTCACTCTCTCTATGCCCCCAGCGTCCCACTCCTTTTCTCTCCTCTCCAGTGATTTACTGATGGCCCCTTTCAAAGTTTGCACACATGGCTCCGTCGCTGCCTTAGTATTAACAGCGCAGTAATAATCCGGGCTTCTAATTTACTTTTAGATGGCATGTATGTAGATGCTTCAACAAAATAGTGACCACGATTGAATGGCCAACATTTGTTCTGATTGTAACTTGAGAGGAGTGAAATGCCCCTAACAATTTGATTTTTTTCTCTTTGCTTGAAACAAATTTACTAATTAATGCTCGACTAACCGATTAGGTTCAACTTTAATTGAACTGTTATTTGATTTAAACTCGGATTGAATTAAACAAACTCTATATCTTCGATTTTGAATTAATGGAGATGAAGACTTTGATCTCCTTGGACAATTAAATAAGTGATCAAGTTGGAATGTGGCATGAAATTTTTAATGAAGAAAATTTGAAAAAGAAAAATCATAGACCAGAGTTTTTGTGACTAAAGTTATTCCAAGTAATATATTGTTCACTTTGACCCAACTCATCACTTGCCAAATTAAAGCTCATAATTTTATTCAGTTTTTGAGTTATTTTTCAAGAGTTCATCCATGTCATTTGTGCATCAATACGAGCGCACTTAATTGTGATTTTAAAAGAAATTCATTGATTACACAAAAAAAAAAAACATCATATGTATTATGATCTTATTATTTATGTACATAGTCATTATTCTTTTATCCACTTAAGATATTAGATTCATATCTTGCATTTCCCTTTCACCTCGTAGAAGTTCTCCATCCAAGTAAGGTTGCCAAGAATTGATTTTCATCTCGAACACATCCTTGACTATAATCCTTGAAATTTGCACATGTATCATAAAACAGTGTTATCAGATGCAACAAATAATATTCAAATTTATTAATATTGAGAATCAACTAAGACAAATAGCAAATTTATTAAGTAATAGATCTCAAGGTACACTTCCTAGTAATAAAGAGGTAAATCCAAAAAACCGAAATAAAGAACAAGTAAAAGTTGTTCAACTTAAAAGTGGAAGAGAGTTCGAAGGTAGTGCTCAAAAAAAGATTGAAGTAGAGAGAGAAGAAATTGAAGAGTCTAAAGAGAAAGCTTCGAAACGATAAGAGAGACCTATTTCTCCACTAAAAATTGACTTGGAAAAACCACCACATCTATTTCCTCAGAGACTTCATCAACAAAAGTTGGATAAAAAATTTTCAAAATTTATCGAAATCCTTAAGAAGCTTACAATTAATATTTCGTTTATTGAAACCTTAGAACAAATACCAAGCTATGTGAAGTTTATTTAGAATATTCTTAACAGAAAAAAGAAGTTTGAAGATAACGAGACTGCTGCACTTAGTGAAGAGTGCAATATTATATTTTAGAAAAAGCTTCTTGAAAAGCTCAAAGATCCTGATAGATTCACAATTCCATGAGCAATATGAGACAAATTTTATGGGAAAGCTTTACGTGATTTCGGTGCAAATATTAACCTTATGTCGTTATCAATATTTAAAAGACTGAGATTAGGAGAAATATTCCCTACTACTGTAACTTTACAGTTAACAGATCGTTCAATAACATATCCTAAGGGAGTTATAAAAGATATTTTAGTGAAAGTGAATTAATTTATCTTTCCTGTTGATTTCATTGTGTTTGATATGGAGAAATATACCTATCATTTTGGGGAGAAATTTCCTAGCCACGAGAAGAGCAATGATAGATGTGCAAAAAGGGGAATTAACTATGTGCGTCAATGATCAAACAATTACTTTTAAAATTTTAAAATCAGTGAAGTATCCCACAAAAGGTAAAGATGATGAATGTTACAGGATGAATGTAATAAGATATCTGAGTGAATGTCATTTCAAAAAAACTTATGAAGAGAAATCTAAAGTGAAAGAGTTGGAACATGAGCAAAAGGAGGAATTAACGAAATTTGATGAGTTTCATGAGGAAGTTTCAAATTATGCTTGAGAAAGTTTTAAAGTCTTAGACAGTATAGAAAAAGATAAATCTTTTTATCCATCAATTGAAAAACCTCCTGAATTTGAATTGAGGTTACTTCTTAAACATTTAAAATATTCCATTTTAAGTGATTCCTTAACATTGTTGGTTATAATTTCCTCAAATTTAACTTTAGAAGATGAAGAAAGTTTAATGAAAACTTTGAAGAATTATAAGAAAGTAATTGGATGGACAAATTTGGATATTAAAGGAACCAGTCCTTCAATTTGTATGCATAAAATTCTTATGGAAGAAAACTGCAAACCCAGAGCTGATCCTCAAAGGATATTGAATCCTGCTATGATAGAAATTGTTAAGAAAGAAATTTTAAAGTAGTTAGATGCTAGAATTATTGACCCCTATTTCAGATAGTGCATGGGTTAGTCGAATTCACAGTGTTTCTAAGAAAGGAGGAGTGATTGTGACTATTAATGAACATAACAAGTTAATCCAACAAGACAAATCACAGGGTGGCTAATTGATTATAGAGAATTAAATCTCACCACTAGGAAAGATCATTTTCTACTACCCTTTTTAGATCAAATGTTGGATAGACTAGCTGAGCATAAATATTTTTGTTTTCTGGATGAGTATACTAATTATCACCAAATACAAATAGCTCGTGAGGATCAAGTGAAAAAAAATGTTCATCAGTCTTTATGATACATTTGCTTTTAGAAGAATGCCCTTTGGTTTATGTAATGCCCCTGTTACATTTCAAAGATGTATGATTGTTATTTTATGTGATTTATTTGAAAGAGGAATTGAAGTTTCTATGGATGATTTTTCAGTGTTTAGAATTTCATTTGAATCATATTTAGAACATTTATCAGGAGTTCTTAAGTGTTGTGAAGAAACAAATTTAGTCCTTAATTGGGAAAAATGTCAATTTATGGTAGCAGGAAGAATTATTTAAGGACATCACATACCAAAAAATGGTATAGCAGTAGATCCTGCAAAAATTTAAGTAATCGTTAATTTACCTCACCTAACAAATGTAAGGGAAATTAGGAGTTTTTTAAGACATGATGGATTCTATAAGTGATATATTAAAGACTTCTAAAAAATTTCTAAGTCTCTATGGCATTTACTCGAAAAAATGTAGTTTTTAATTTTGATAAGGAGTGCCTAAAAGGTTTTGAGCTATTTTTAAAAATTAGTCATTGCACCAATTATTATTTCAACTTATAGGGAAAAACCTTTTGAATTGATGTGTGATGCAAGTAGTTATACTATTGGAGCTGTTTTATGACAAAACACATGATAAAATTTTTAAAGTAATTTATTATGCTATTAGAAATCTTAATGAAGCTCAAACTAATAATACCATAACTAAGAAAGAATTATTAGCAATAGTATACACTTTTGATGAATTCAGATCATATTGAATTGAAACAAAATGTCTTGTGCATACAAATCATTCTAATATTAAATATTTAATGAAAAACAAGGATGCAAAACTAAGATTGATACGAAGGATTCTTCTTATGCAAGAATTTGACTTTGAAATAGTAGATTGGAAGGTGGCTGATAATCAAATTGTTGATCATCTTTCCAGGCCTGAATTAAAAAAATTACTCTGTTTTTAAAAAGAAGTTAATGACCATTTTCCAGATGAAAAATTATTCACTATTAATGAGTGGTGTGTTCCATGGTATGATGACAATGTGAACTTTATTTTTAGTGATATTATACAATATGTTCTGACATAACATATGCTCTTATCTACAAAACTATTTTGATCTCCGTCATAGCTAGTGCTTCTGCATGTATGGGCTACACTTCCTTTATCTTTACTATTTTCAAGCATTCTGGGGTTAAATATGACACTTGGGAAGAGCCACTACAACCACTAAAGCGTATTGCTAAAGTTAAAGTGGAATTATATAGAAGATCTCAGGGTAGAGCTTCTGATATTCCATCCACTTAAGCTTCGAGGCCTTCTGCCTCTAGTACTTCGACTCACTCACCTTTTAGATTGGACATTGTAATGGAGCAGATACAAATACAACAAGTTGATATACTTTATGTACAGTGTCAGCTTCAAGAGAACGGAGAACATTGAGAGCATTTGAAACATTATTTGAAATGCAAAAGTGACTAAGAAGTGAGCTTCAATACATCCCTAGTGAGCTTTTTGAGAGGATACCAGAGTGTAGAGTTCCTTGTTTATCCTCCTTATCAGATGTTTGAGCACTTCAAGACTGTGGATTAGGATGATGAGGAGGGGGACGAGGAGGACGAGTAGTGATTCTGATGTCTGTGTTTACATTCTCTTGGTATTACTGATTTTTCATTATTTTGATTGTATTGGATATTGTGATATTTATGTGTACTGTTGATGTGGATTTTAGGAATTTTATTTTTCATTGCACTTCTGTTTTCCTTTTGCTCCACTTCATATATATATATATATATATATATATATATATATATATATATATATATATATATATATATATATATATATATATATATATATATGGAATGCATTCTTTTCTCTATCAATCTCCTTTTTCCTTTGGAGATATTTTCTTAACATGCTACCTTTTGATGATATTCTAAACCTAAAGGATTTGAAATTAGCTTCTCAATGTTTCAATGTTCCTTATGTAAGAAGGATAAAGAATTTGCTGGGCACCTATTTCTTCAATGTTCTTATGCCAGAGAAGTCTGGTATATTTTTAGTTTAGCATTTTTACATAAATTGGTTAAACAAATCCTTTATTAATGTCTATCTTTTTGCTTGGAGAGCTGCTACTCAGATGGATACAAAAATGACTTGGTTTCCTTTGGTAATTTGTTGGTTTATTTGGGTTATCAGAAATTATCATAAATATCAAAATCTCTTTTTGTCTCCATCTATTATTTTTTATTATACTCTCATTTATTTTCATCGTGCTTGTTGAATCTCAGACCTAGGAGGTTCTATGTCTCAACCTCGGGTGGGTAGGATGACCACTTTGATTAAGTGTCAACCCCCTCCTTTGAATTGGATCAACATCAATATTGATGGAAACTGAGCTTCCACTGAGGCTGCTGCTGGTGGGGTTTTTTGTAATCATTTGGGCCACTGCCTTTATTTTTTTGCTTCTTTGATAATTGCTTCTTCTCCCTTAGAGGCCAAGTACTGGGTCTTTTTACTGTCTCTTTAGGTGGTGATTTCATATAGTTTTACAAATCTTATTGTTGAAACTAATTCTATTACCCTTTACAAAGATTTTGATGTGGCCTCAATACCCAATTGTAATTTGGTGGGTACTTGGAAGAGAATTAGAGAGCTTATTGATAACTATTACTTATCAATTTAAATGTCCTATGTTTATCGTGAAGGTAATTCTCCTGCTAATTTGTTGGCTAAGAAAGGCAAAAATGCGAGTAGCCTTTTTGTTGGTATTACACCCCTGCATCAATTAAAACGTCTCTTATTTGGAGACTCTTTGGATATGCCTTTTATTCAAGTTTAACTTTGGATTGCTGTAGTTTTATTTTTGCTCTACTATTTTTATGGATATGTGTAGCTCCTATAGTGTTGTTGGCTTTCTCTTTTGGTTGGGGCTGATTGGTGTTGCCCACTGTGCTTTTATTGAGCCTTCTGATATACTCCTTTGCTGTCTTAAAATCTGGGAATTTCTTCCCAATTTTGAGAGTTAAAATATATATGAGGTGATAGGTGTTGGGATGGTCTTTTTCTCCATCTCTTTGTTTCAACCATGTTTGGGAAGACTATATTCTTTATAGAACTTTTTTGTGATGCTTTACTTTAGGTTTTCTCTCAGTTTCTTGCATAACAATGACTGTTGTGATCTGCTGGTTATCATGAAGTTTCAGGCTAGTTTTTACTCTAGTTTTTGATGCTCTTCAATTACAAAATGTCAAATTTTTGGTTATTAGTTCAAGTGAAGCGGCTTGCAATTTTTTCCTTTTGTTCTCTAAAAATTCAACTATGATTCCCTTTAATCCCTTGTTGTTGTATTACTGGGAGGACCCCCCCCCCCCATTTTTTTGTTCCTTTTAAGCATGCCTGCGGGTTGTCCCTTGCTTTGAAACTCTTTGTTTATGGAGATTGTTGTCAACATTGCTTGGTTGACGACTTGCTTTTATGGTCTGATGACTCATTCGCTACTTCTGGTCTTCAAATACTACAAAAAAAAAATTTACAGCTTATGACTCTCGGTCTGGATTTTTTTGGTTTAGCTTTTCAACTTATGCCTCTAGGTTTCTTGGAAGCTGTCTCGGTTCAAATCTTTTTGGTATAGATACCTAGGTATAATTTTTTGCATAATGGCTATACTAACTCTTATGTATTTTGATTTTTGTTTTGGGTGTTTTTGGTATATATATAAATGGGGCTAGCGGCTGACCCTAGAGTTGCTCTGCTAGGGTTTAGGAAGTGATGGCCCTACTTGGAGAGGCTGTTGAGCTATGGGAAGAAGACTGTTCTCTCTTCAAGAAGTGGTTTGGTTTTTCTTGCTTTTGGGTTTTGCTGGATTTTCCTGGTTCTTTGTTGCTAAGCTTCTTTGGAAGTAGCTTTGTCCTGTTCAGTTACTATTTTATTGCTGCTGAACAAGTTTGGAAGCCCTTCCTCTTTACTTCTATTTTCTAGTTGTTGGAGCACCTTGTGGGGTGCTGCTGCTGGGCTTTATGGCCACCCCTATTAATTTGGAGACTAACTTGCAATGGACAAGAGCTACCTATGCTGGGGCTGTTGGAAAATCTTCTTCTTCCCTGGTGGACCCTGATAAATTAGTTTTCCCTCAAGATTTTCATAATACTGCTGCTGGAAGGGGTTCTGCCTCTTGCATCCATCTTGTGGGTTCTAAAGATGGAGAACTAGCTGCTGTTTTCTCAAAACAGAACCTTGATGAACTGAACCTGGAAGTCAAGTTCACACTCATTGGAAAGTTTAGCCTGGGGCACCCAAAAATGGAAACTGTGAGGAAATACTTTGAATCATTGAATATAGCAGACTGGAAGCTTGGATTATTGGATGGCAGACACCTCCTTATCCAGCTAACAAAGGAAGAAGATTATGCTAGAATATTTGTCAAACAATCAATAATCATTGCAGGAGCTGAAATGAAAATTTTAACATGGACCCCTGAGTATGACCCTTCTCTTGAGCCTCCTACAGTGCCAATTTGGTTCAAACTACCAAAACTGCCTTTGCATCTCTTTAAATTAAATGCTTTATTCAACATTGGCTGCACATTAGGAACAACTTTGAAGGTGGATGCTGCTACATACAATAAAGCAAGGTCTGCTATTGCCAGAATTTTGGTGGAGATGGATGTTACTCTACATGATATCAAGAGGATTTTGATTGGAGACTCATTGAAGGGATTTTGGCACGAAGTTGTCATGGATCAAAAGCCTTATTACTATCTACATTGTAAGATGTTTGGCCATACTAGGGAGAAATGCTACAGGCTAAATCCACATAACAGAAGACAAATAACTCACACACAGTTGAAACCGATCACTGAATACACACATCTACTGAGAGATAACAACAAAGAAGATTACCATCAGAACTTCGTGGTGGCTGGGATTACAGACACAAACATTCCAACTATTGATCAATTTACTCCCCAGGCTTAGTCAGTTGAGATCTCTCTTGCTAAGAAGAGTAAAACAGTGGGGGAGATTGTAGAAACAGGACATACTGAGAATGGGAGCATTTCAGTGAAAGTCACTTTAAGGGATTCAATAAAGTCTACAAAGAACACAAGGGAGCATGAGGCTATAGAGGAGGAAGCCTCCCCTACTGATGATATAGTCACAGAACTAAACAAAGAATTGGAATCAGAATGATAGATTCAAAAAACAAGGAAGAAAAGATGCTCCAAACAAGAAGACTTGAAAAAGGGAAAGGAAAAGGATTTAGCTATAATGGAAGACCATAGCACCCAAAGAAGAGGAAGCAAACTAAGGGGAAGGACTAGATCTAGATCCCAGCCCTCCACCTTTCCTCCCTCCCCATGATCAATATGCTGTGTTAGAATATAAGGGGGATTGCTAACCCCTTATCCTTAAAAAAATTAAAATATCTTAACAAAAAAAATACAAATTTTGATGCTTAGCCATTTTGGAACCTATGGTTCATATTAACACTCAGATATAGCAAAAGTGTTTCCTGGCTTCAATCTTTTCACTAACCTAAATAACAAAAATTGTTTTTTTTGTAGGAATGAAATGAAGTGCTCTATCTTAGTTAATCACCAGCAAATTCTACATATGAACATCAGTACTAAAGGAATGGATGGATTTGCTTCTTTTGTTTTTACAGGAAGCTCCAAAACAGCTAGAGCTGAGTTCTGGGAGACCTTTCAGCACATTCAAGGCTCTATTGATAAAGCATGGATTGTGGGAGGAGACTTCAACTATATTTCATATCCTATTGAAAAGAGGGAGGGAGGGGGGGGGGGGGGGGAGAACCCCCAATCCTATCATCAATTCCAAATTCAATGATAACATCCAAAATACTGGTTTATTTGATATGGGATACAGTGGACCTGCCTTCACATGGAGAAGGAAGAACTTGTGGGAAAGACTGGATAAAGTTTTAGCCAATGACCACTGGATACAAAATTTTTTGCAGACTACTATAACCCATTTAAGTCTTGCTGGATCTGATCACAGGCCTTTGGTCATCACCATTGGCCCAAAGAGTAGCTGTTAGAAGGGTACTTTCATATACCTGAATGTTTGGGCACAGCACAAGGACTTCTTGCAAGTTGTTAAGGAGAACTGGAAGAATGAGTCACACCCTGACCCATTCATCTGCTTGTGGCAAAAGCAAAAAAAGGTAAGGACTGCCCTTAAAAAGTGGAGTTGGACCACTTTTGGAGATTTGATGAAGGCTGTGGATAAGGCTGAAAAGGAGTTGCAGACTATGGAGGAGGAGCACAAAAAATGAAATACTGATGATACTGCTCTTTTAGAGGCCAATGAGAAAGTACTAGCTGCTATAAATTGGCAAGACCATTTCCTCAAGCAAAAAGCTGCTAAAACTAAATTCACTGAAGGGGATAGAAACACAAAATTTTATCATGCTTGCATCAATTACCAGAGGAAATACAACACTATTCACTGTATTAAAGATCAGAATGGAAATTGGATCAAGAAGGAGGAGGAGATTGCTGAAAGTGCTGTGTTATACTGCCAACAACTCATGAAGGACAATGATACTTACAAAGGCCACATAGATAAACAATTGTTTTCTGAAAGCAAACAGTTCACTGCCAATTTAAAGCTGACAGATATTCCTGAGGAGGAGGAGATTTAGAGATCTTTGCAGTCCATTGACAGCAGTAAATTAGCTAGTCCTGATGGATTTACTGCAGACTTCTACAAAAAAGCATGGGGGGAGATTAAGGTGGCGGTTATTCAAGTTATTCAACACTTTTTCAAAGGCCATCCTCTCCTTAATTACTCAGTACTTCTTCAATTGTTTTCATTCCAAAGACTTCTATTAAAAACTGCTAAAGTCAATTCAAAACTCTGAGTCTTACCAATGTAATCAGTAAAATTGTTAGTAAAATTCTGGTGAGTAGACTTCAACCAGTTCTACCCCAGCTGATCAGCACTAATCAAGAAGCTTTTGTGAAAGGGAGAAGTATAGGGGACCAAATTTTACTAGCTCAAGAATTATTACAAGATTTGGAGAGGCATTGCAGAGGAGGAAATGTAATATATAAACTGGATTTAAAGAAGGTTTATGATATGGTGAATTGGGAATTTATTATGGAATGTTTGGAGGCTAGAGGATTCTCAGTGGAGTTCTACCAGACCATTAAAAGATGGTTAAAGGCTAATACCAACTCAGTCCTCATAAATAAGAAAGCACATGGTTTTTTCAAAGCTAATAGAGGTCTTAAACAAGGTGCTCTCTCTCCCTAACTATTTTCATTCTGGTCTTAGATTATCTATCAAAACTCATTGATGGCAAGGAGAAAAGGAATTGGTTCAATGTCTATCACAACAAAGCTAAGATGGATATAATTCACCTTATTTATGTTGATGATATTCTCATTTTCACAAGGGCAACCAAGGGTGCAACTAGATACCTTGAGTGCTTGAACAAATTTCAACAGGTATCTGGGCGGAAATTTAATAAAGAAAAATGCCAGTTTCTTGCTAGCAAGAGAGTTCGTATTCAAATCAGGTAGTGGATGGAAAATTTCACAGGTTTTTCTACCATGAGCATTCCTTTTAAATATCTGGGCACCCAATTAGTCAGAGGTAGAATCAAACAGACATAGTTTGATGAGGTTATAGATAAAATTAATTCTACCCTTCAGGGGTGGACAAACTCTTTCTTATCTAATGGGGGTAGGATCACCCTCCTAAAGAGCATCCTCACATCTATCCCCCTCTATACTTTCCAAGTGGCTAATATGAAAAGAAGCACCACTTTGTTGCTGGAGAGAACTTTTAATAGATTTCTTTAGGCTGGGAGCAGGAAGCACATGATTTGGGCTAGTTGGCAAAGAGTAACTAAACCTTATGAAGCTGGAGGCTTGGGTTTTAAAGGTCTACATCATATGCAAAAAATCAACATGTGCAAACTATGGTTCAGATTTAGACAAAATGAAAGCCTGTGGGCTAACTTCATGATGGCAAAATACTGTAAAAATGCTCACCTTGGAGATGTTACGAAGAAGGTTGGAGACTCCAAGATTTTGACCCAAATGATTAAGGGAAGAGAGGAGATTGACAAATATCTTATTTAGGAGCTGGGAAAGGGAGAGATCAACTTCTGGAAGGATAACTGGTGCCCTGCTGTCAATTGGAGCCACTAGAGAATGAAAAAGATGAAGATTTACTGGTTAAGGACTGTTGGAATGACAATTAGTGGTCTGAGGAAGCCTTGAACAAAATCCTGAAAGATCCTGCTGCTAGAAGTATCTCTAAAATCTAGTTTGATAGAAATTAAAAAGACCAAATTCAGCTAATTAAAAGGACCAGATCCAACATTTCAAAGGACATCCATAATAGCCTGTTCAGATGGGAAGATTGCAAGTGGAATATTAGCAATTGCCAAAAATTCTTAACTCCTTCTATGTTGTTCTTTTCTTGGAGAGTCCTAAATGATTTAATTCCAACAGATGACATTTTAAAGTTGAAAGGATTGAAAGGCCCCTCAAAATGTCACCTCTGCAATAATAACCAAGAATTCAATGATCATCTCTTTTTCAGATGCAATTTTGCTAGGGAGGTTTGGAATAAGCTGAACTCTAACATTAACCTGAACCTGTTGAATGTGGGCTAGGGTAAGTTAAAAGATAGTTTGAGAGACTGGTAGGAAATTAACCTGATGCCTCTTCCCTTCATTGCTGCTTGATTTATTTGGAATGCTAGGAACGAGGTGAAGCATGAGGACAGTGTGTCTCCTTCTGATTCTGTGGCAGCTAACTTCTAGGCCTATTTACATATGCTGATTAATTGAAAGAAGTTCCCTCAGATCTTGAAGGATATGACTAATATTGATCCTAAACACCCTATGGTTATTAAGGTTAGATGGGAGAAGCCACGTCAACCTTTCATTAAAATAAACACTGATGGAAGCTTCAAAAATAAGAAAGCTGGTATTAGAGGCATTTTCAAAGATCACACAGGCAAAGTTTTGCTTTATTTCAAGGCCCCCTACATTACAGAAGATGCTTTGGAAACAGAAGCTGCTGCTCTTTACTGGGCCTTAAAATTTGCTAAGGATGTCAAGTGGAATTATATTATTGCTGAAGTGGACTCTTCACACCTGATGGAGCTAGTCACTGCCACCCTTCCCCCCCCTTGGCACATAAATCAGTGGATTTACAGAATAAAGAAGATTATCACTGAGATCAAGTT
>NEWO01000207.1:47093-75001 GCA_003013225.1 Phalaenopsis aphrodite
ATATATATATATATATATATATATATATATATATATATATATATATATATATATATATATATATATATATATATATATATATATAATGCTCATTTTTAAGGATATTGTACTATAATGGAAGCTTTTTGTGTGTTTTTCATTTCAGGTACAAGAGACAGAGTTTATGAGCAAAAGGAGCAAAAATGAAGCAAAATAGTGTTAAATGGAGCAAGAAGCAAAAAGTGACTTAGTGCCTAGGTAGCAGGTAGTTAAAATAGGCTTCTAGAAGGCTGCCGCCTAGGTCCCACTGTTGGACTCTGATACACAAACATATATGCATTTTTAGACCCATATTTTATACTTATTTTTTGTGATATTGCACTTTGATGGAAGATATTTTTTATGTTTTATTGCAGGTTATTGATTTTATGAACTTGGAGCAAAAAGGAAGCAGAAATGATGAAATTTGGAGCAAAAATGGAGGAATTCAAAATTTATTCAGCGCCGAAGGCGCCAGACTAGTTGCAGGCAGTGTCATTTGACGAAAACTTAGGATTTAATTACGGGCTTCTAGCGCCGACGACGCCAGGATGGGTGTTGACTGCGCCAGTGTCGGTGGAAGCCCTATTTCTAGAAGATTTGATGAATTTGGATGCTTTTTGAAGAGTTTTTGGATGCACGTATTGGAGAACCGACATAGGTTCTATTTAGGGCTGAAATATGATCAGAAATCGCCGCCCCCTCACACCATTTCAACTTCTTCCACTCATTTTTAATTTTCCTCTTCACACACCTACATTTCACGTCATTTCACACCATTAGTTAATTATTATTTTTATAGATTTGAATTTTTGTGGTGATTTTAGGTGTGAATTCCTCTCTTAGAAGTGTCAGAGAGGAAGAAAAGTGAAAGATTTCTTCTTCGTACATTTCCTAAGAGAGGCTACAAAGGATTTTCTTTGAGAATGAGTTTCAGATAAGTGTTATTTATTTATTATTATTGAATGAACTTTCTTTTATATATGAAATTTGTGTTTTATTGTATCTTTCTCATGAAGTTTGAGTATATTCCTTTATCGTTCTCCCTTCTCTAAGATATCGTGAAATGAAAATAAAATGTGGATGTTCCAATGTTAAAATTTAAAATAAATTGTGATGGTTTTTCAACTCCTCTCTTAATTTACTTTTTGATCTGGTTAATTGAATTGTTAAAATATGTTGTGAAACATATGATCCGGGAAATGAACTATGACTTCTATAACAGAGTGAGAATCACATTAAGTCCATGAAGAAGTATTTTGTTCATGGGATTAAGTGCAAATAAATAGGGAAATATACTTTGTTGGGTGTAGAATTGGAAATTTTTAGGGTGATAGACTAAAAATCCACAATTTGATCTTAGTGTTTAAATACTAAAGTAAGAGTTAGCCTTTAGGGGAAGGGAAGTGGGAGCCAGTATCCTCCTAGCCTAACCACAGATTTAGAGACTAAACCTAAGATTAGCCAATAATTTTCCATAACACTGAATCGAGGTAAAGAATTAAAATTGCTCCTATTTGGCAAAATAGATTTTTAAACCATTATCTCATCTTATTTCACCAAAAACTCATATAGTGGGAAAGATGTTTGTTCACATTAGAAAACTTCATCGCATAATCATAGTTTAGTAGTTATTGATTTTAAAACTTACTTTTAAATTCTGCTAGTAATAAATAATTTAGCTTTGATAATGTCTTGGTGATAGTAATTTCATTTGATTTCTATAAATTTCCCAGATAATTTATCATTTTAAATTTAAACCTTCCCCGTGAGATCGATATTTGGGACTTAAAAAGAAAGTCTTATATACTTGATAACGATACGTATGCTTGCATAGAATCCCAAATTTAAGTGCTTAATGTTATTATTCATAAAATACCACATCAAGTTTTTGGCACAGTTGCAAATTGGAGTCAACTTTATAAATTTTACACAACTGTATTTTCTCGAGATCAGGTGCCTAGGCTCTAGAAATGTTTTGGACTTTTGTGCAATGAATTTGGATAAATTTTGAAGAGGTGCTTGAAAGTGACTCTTGGTGATCTTCAGAACTTTATTTAAAGGAACAATTTACTGATCGAAAAAGGGGTGAGTGTGTGTAATGTTGAGGAAAAGCTTTTGCTTCGTGGTGAATAGTTTAGGATGGGGCATGAGGCTTGCTTTTGTTTGTTTGTGTGTGAGTTGTAAGTGAGATCCTTTATAATGTGTGTTTTGGTGTGTTTATTGGAGCAATAAGTTAAAGAAACTTCTAAGGTTTTCCTTAGGGAGGAGTCTCAGATAAGTACTTTGTATTGTTGTTTGAGTTTTTTTTAATGATGAAGAATTGAATTTTTAATATAAATCATGTTTTGTTGTGTTATCCCCGTGAATTTTGAGCAATTTCCTTTATCTTTCTCCTTGCAATAAGAAGTAATCATGTGTAGGACTAGAATTTTTTAAGATTTCTCTTATTCCATACTTGTGATGATTCATTACTTCGTACTTAATTTACATATTCTGGCCAATTGATGTGTTAAAACTTGTTGTGAATCCATAATGACCCGAGCGAGCTATGTGTACTTCAACTAGTAAGAATGACATTAATCTCGTGGGTGAGAAGGTAATCCATGGGTTAGTGAAAATATATAGAGAGATAAGTTTTGATGGGCGTAAATTTGTGATTCTAGGATGACAGGCTAGAATTTTAACCAAATTAATCTATAGTTTTGTAATCATAGGATTGATTAATTCTATAAAGACGGCACAGTGGGTAATCTAGAGGTGAGAGGCTTGAACCTATCCAGCATAACCTGAGAGTTAGGAACTTAACTTTAGATTATCCAATGTTTTTTTATGCACTCGGGAGAGGGTAAATAACAGGATTACTCCTATTTGGCAAAAACTACATTTTAACCTTCAAACATTTGATTCTAACACTGATTATGATCTATTTTCAATGGGAAAGAACTTTCACTTAATTTGAACTCTTCTTCATAAAACTAGTTTAGAATTACTGCATTTTCTTTAAAGTTTTAAAATATAACTAGTAGGAATTTAGTAACCTTGTTTCACACCTAAACTTGCGGCCATATTTCCTAGATAATTGTTTAGAATTTGAGTAAAGTTTTTTTAAGTCATCAAAAGAGTTTTGGATAAAATGAGTTTCACTTTCTCTATGGGATCGATACTGGGGTTTTAAAAAAAACACATGTATTATTTGAAATTATATGTATACTTGCATAGTACCCATAGTGAGTAAATTATTTATCAAATTCTAAGTTCTACAATATATGTATTGTTCACACTAGCCTCTAAAATATATTAAATCAAGTTTTTAGCCATTTTTTGGAAACTATATAACTACACAATTTTGGATCAAGTCAGCAGAAAATGCTTCCAGCAAAAGGACTTACACCAGTCTATGTCAGGAGCCTTCTAACGACCAAAACCTGCTAGGTAACCACCTTATTAGAAATCTATGGTTAATTAGTTAGGTTGAAGAAACACGGGGGCTTCTCTTTGGGGCATGCAAATGATGTCGTTATTTAAAGCGGTGCTTATATATTCTGGAGGTCTTGTTAGAATGACTTGGGTGATATCCATGCTATGCAAACAATTTTAAAACCGGCCTAAAGACCATGCAGAAAATTAAAAGTAACTCTTAAAAGAATTGAATCTTTTGATCCTAAAGTTTAATTTAACTTAAATATTTTAATATGAATTTTATGTAGAAAATTTATAATTTTAAGTTTCTTAAAAGTCTAAATTATAATTTTTATGACATCCCAGATAAATTAGAAAGAAATAAGGAAAAGCAATCCAAGCATGCAAACACACAATAGAAAGTAAAAGCACTCCAAAAAATATAAAAAAGGACAGTGTTGTTGGGTTGGTGACATATTTTTTGAAAAGAAAGAAAAGCAGTCAGACGCTGCATATATGATCTTGATTTTTTATATGTAAGGATTTATGAAGTTGACACCACTACAATGCCAAAAACTTGATCCTTGTATAAAAAGTAAGTTGTGTAAAAAAAATAATATAATTATAGGTAATTAATAATGGGATTCTATGCAAGTATACTTATCATTATCAAGTAATAATGAACTTTCTATTTAAGCCCCAAATATCAATTCTACAGGGAAGGTGTAACTTAGTAATGATAAATTTTACCACAAAATTTATAGAAAATCAAACGAAATCACTGCCACTAATTTTGAATGTTGATATGTTAAACAAACTAAATTACTTAACTATTAGCAAAACTAAAATGGAAATTTTTAATAATACTACTAATCTACTAATTATGTTTATGTAATGAAGATTTCTTATGTGAAAAAGCATCATTCCCACTATAATGAAATTCTGGTTAAATGAGATGAGATAAATGTTTATAATATGTATTGTGCCAAATAGGAGCAATTTTAATTCTCTACTTTGATACATCACATATAAAATCATCGGTTAATCTTAGGTTTAGTCTCTAAATCCGTGGCTAGGCTAGGAGGATATCGACTCCCACTTCCCTTCACTTGAAGGTTAACTCTCTCTTTAGTTTTTAAACACTAAGAACATATTGGGGATTTTAGTCTATCACCCTAAAGATTCTTCAAATCTACACCAAATAAAGAATATTTTCCTATTTATTTGCACTTAATTTCATGAACTAATTTCTCCTTCAAGAAATCAAATGTGATCCTCACTCTATTGTAGAACACATACTCTATTTCCCAGATCATATGTTTCACAATATATTTTAACAAATCAATTGGCAAGATTGAAAAGTAATTTAAGTTTGGAGTTAAAAAATCATCACAAAAAAATTATCACAATTTATTTTATATTTTAATTATAACACATTCATTATATCTCTTCATTCTCCATATCACATAGTAAGGAGAATGATAGATGGAACTACTCTGACTTCATGAGAAAGATACCAAAAAACACAAATTTTGTATATAAAAAAAAGTTCATACAACACTAAATAAACAAAAAAACTTATCTGAAACTTTTTCTCAAAGAAAATCCTTTGTAGCTTTTCCTTAGAAATGCAAAAAGAAGAACTCTCTCACTTTTCTCCTTCTCCAACACTCTTACACAAAGTTTCACACTAAATCTCACCACAAAACTCTAATTTATGAAAGTAAAATTACTAATTAACTCTAATATGTGGTGGAATGAAGATGAATTATGGAAATTTAGTGTGGTGGAATATTGTAGAGTGAAAAATGAACGTACAGGAGCCTCTTTTTGATGATATTCGACCCCAAATAAAGCCTAAGGTTAGTTCTCCAAGAGGTGCCTCCAAAAACTCTTCAAAAATCGTCCAAATACATCAAACCTTCAAGAAATGGGGTCTGAACCGCTTTTGGCGCCGTCAGTGCTAGTCTGGCGTCATCGGTGCTGAGTAAAAATCAGCCAACTTTTGGTTGGTCTGCACCGTTGGCGCTGACTTTGGAGCTGTCGGTGCTGAGTTTCCTCAAAAACGTCATTTTGACTCCAATTTTATCCTTTTTGCTTCCTTTTTGCTTTAAGCCCTAAAAATCAACAACCTGCAAGAAAACATCAAAATACCTTCTATTAAAGTGAAATATCACCAAAATTAGGTATAAAATATGTGTCAAAAAATGCATATATTTTCAATGTATAAAAAACCCTCAAACTTACATGTTACTTGTCCTCAAGTAACTTCTGTACTACATAAAAATATGATTTATGGTAAAAAATTTAACTTTTAGGCTTTCATATTTTAGTTCTCTAAATATAATAGTTTAACTAAAAAAAATTAAAACAACTCTGGTTAATACTAAAGGTGTAAGGATATTCAGTAATTAAGTCTAAGGTTTCTGATCCTCTATTCTTTTGAAGAAAAATTGCAATTTGTTATATTAAAGTCACTTAGGGAATTCATATGAAAAAGAACTTCATAAAACTTTATTAATAATTAAGTTAATATTCAAATCAAAAGTTTAGAAAAATATGTCCAAGTTTTTTTCCTTAAGTTGATTCAAGTGAAGCCAATTTTTAATTAGGCATCTTCTCAAGCTTCTCCCCACATCTTTTCTTTTTCTTTTCCTTTTCTTTTTTATATGTGAGGCTTACTATATTTAGATAGCCTTTAATGATTTTGAACTTCACTATCCTCTTCTTAAAGTTAAAAAATTTTGACATTTCTTCACTTAACAAGTTTATATTAACTTAAAGATTTTATAAAGTTTAATTCTTTTCTTTTTACATGAATCTTTTAAGATTTTTAATATTTCAAAAATATAAATTTCTTTAATTAAAATAGAAAAACATAGTCTTATTCTCTTTTACCAAATATCTTATCCCATAGAATTAACTTTTATTATTGAAAATATTTACTTAAATTTACTATATATTTAGAAACATAAATATAGTTATCTCAAGTTAACTCCTAATACCAAAGGTCATGTTAAATTTAAAACTTTGAAAATTTAGTTAAGTGCGGACAAATAAAATTAAGTTCTTTCTCTTTTTATAAAAATGATTTTTCTTCTCCCCTCAAAGCTTAAATTTTTAAAAGAATTTTACCTCAAGAACTTTAAAAATGAAGGGTGAAAGAAAGCACTAAATACATAAAAAAAAATCATACCTGTTGGAGATTTTGATTTTTGAACATAAATTTTAAAATACTGGAGATGCTAATATGAAAACTACAAGGCTAAAAACATTAAATCGCATATAATACATATAAAATTTGCTGAGAAAGAGCTAATCACAATACATAACAAAGTGCTAAAATTAAAAACAGAACTAACTAAACTCTAAAAATTAAAACAGTTTTCCACATTATAGTTTCACATTACATAACAAACAAAGTTTCCAACAACATCAAAACACAAACACTATAATCACACAGTACAAACACAAACAAATAAATAAAAAGAACACCAGTCATTATCTTCTTCATCATCAACATCTAACTTCTACTGCTGATATGGAGTATAAGTAGGGTGAATAGGGAACTGAACTGTATGGTCACCCCTCAGGTATCTTACTAAAGCATCATCATAAGCAGCATCAAACTCAAATTTATGACGAATCAGATCATCATTGTGAGCATTTCTGGCCTCCATATTCTACATCCTATGATCCATCCTCAAACTATCTCCCTGCTGAATCATCATCTGGTCCAACAACTTCATATACTAAAAGTGGGGGTTCTAGAAGTAGAAGGAATATCCCTGATATGTCTTCTAGATCTCCAATCAACATGGGACTCATAAGTCTTGATCTTGGCAGGCCCAATCAGTCTCTGAGGCTCAATCCTCTCCTCATCAGGTCTAAAATCAACTCCTGCATGCTCACAAAGTGTGTAAATGAGAGCAGGGTGCGTCAATCCACCAGTGGTCTCTTCCAAAGCAATAGATCGAATGTTCATTTAAATGATAGAGCCTATATTTATATACATCACTTGCTGAATATAATATTTAAGGATGACTTTATCCTTGGTTACTTCACTATGATGGTTTGTTGGAATCATCCTTCCAGAAATAAAATAATTCCAAGCCTTAGACACTACATTTAACATAGAAAGGAGAAAGTTAACTTTAACTCCATTTTTTATTTTCCAAGACCCTTTCTCACTAGTTAGAAAAGAAATAACTTCATCTAAGGCTTGATTTTTAGAAGAAAACGAATCATACTGACATCTATAAGCATCTTCTAATTGATGAAAATCATTAATTTTTCTTGGAGTAAACTCCACCCTTTTTCCTCAAACAAAAATAAAATCATAAAAAGCTTCAAGAAGGTTGACATAAGATTCCATCACAATCCCAACTATCGCATTAGCAGTAAAATAGTAGAAGTTTTCCCACTGTCGAGCGATAATCATTTCTTCAACTTCTCCTCCCGGATTTTTAAAACCTCGGTCCTGAATCACTTCTTTATTTTCTTGAAAACTATGAAATTGGGTACTGGCTTTAAAACTGATAAGCCTTTGCTCGTCAGACTCTATTTTCCTTTTGCTTGATCTAGGTGCCATAGGAAATCTAGAAAAAAATGATAAAAATTCTGAATAAATCCCAAAATTCCAAAAATAAAAAATGTAAACCACTTTAAACTCAAATCCTCTAAGTAAAAGTTTTTCACGAAAGCATTTTCTCAAAATCTCCCAAAAAATTTCAAAATTTTGGATCTAGTCAATGTGAGAAGAATCTTTGGTAAAAATAAAAAAAATTTACTTTAAAGTGTAGCTCTTACCTAGAGAAGATAAAATCCAAAGTTTCTTTGTCTCCAAATCGCCTCAAATCCACCCAAAATCAAGCCCTAGGTGAACCCAAGGTTGAAGGTGACTTAAGAGGTAAAAAAGGGGGTTTACGGTGAAAATCGTGAATTAAAGGGTTAATTCGCCGCTCTCGGGTCAAAGGCTCCGTCGGCGCCAATATCAGCGCCATCGGCGCTGAAGGACCGAAATTCACTATTTTGATTTTTCAAAATTTCAATTTCCTTTCAAATTTCTCTAAAGTTTTCTTAAGTATTTTTAAACACAAATTTTATCTAAATTCATAAATACACATTTCACAAACAATCATTTTCACAAACAACAACAAACTAACTTCTATATATGAAAATACACTTTTTACAAACACATTTCACAAATCACAAATTCACACTAAACTAATTATAAATTAGCATCAAAATTAAGCCACAACACTAAACACTGACACAAAACTATACACATAATCAACGTTCATAATAAACCTAATCAATTCCACACAATTACACTAAACACATAAACATTTTTAAACAAGTATGGAATTCACACTCTTCAATCATTCAGCCTCATCTTTAGTGTTATCACCTCCTCTAATATCTCACATAGATTGGTAATGAACATATATGTTGTAGAAAGATCGATACGGGAATTGATCTGTCGAAGTTTCTTCAATCCAACCCTTTTCTTTAAACATCTGAACTAATCCTGCTTCAAAAATTTCAGTGTGATCAAAATTCTCTTTTATTCTCTAGTCTAGGTGATCAAAAAGGAACTTGAGATCTCCCACTGCATTCATAATACTCTGACATTCTCTTTCAATTTTCTTCGATTTCTTCTCTAAAGCAAGCAAACTTCCAACTATTTGTGGCATTAATGGAGATGAAGCAAGTGAAGAATGATCTATAATAGCATTTAGTGCTTCATTTCCATTACCAACATACTGATCATCAATAGGGATCATGGGCTCCCATGGTAGTAAAACTTTTTCCCAACTTTCATTTGACACTTGGGATTGACTGGAAATCAGAAAAATTGTAGAAGGATGCCCATGTCCATAAATTGGCCCATTCATAATGATTCCCATCACAAATTTAAATATAATTGAACCTAAATCGATAGGATTTTCCATTTGAATACAGTAGTTTAAAATAACACTCTCCCTAGTGACTCTACTGATCGTCATAGTAGGGAGTCATTCTGTACAAATAACGAAATCTCATTGCTTTGAAATTAGATTAAGTAATGAAGCAGGGAAACTAATATATCCTTCATCTCGTACTTCACACATATCACTTTCATCAGTCATAAAATTATAAATATCTTGCATCAAATCTCGCGTAGGAATTAAATTTGCATAATGACAGATTGCAACATTTTTAATCATATACAATTCATTAATCCTCGCATGAGTAAATGGTACAATCTTACCTCGTATACGAAGACAAATCCTTGGAAAAATTTATATAAATTTGCATAGAATTCCTTCACTACAGGTAAAACAATTGCAGTAGTAGTGTAACACAGAACTTCCCATCACCTTTGCAGATTGATCTTGTCAACTGGAGAACTTGGATTGGTCAACCCATGATTAACAAATCATCTTTTCTTGATCAATCTCTTCTTCGTAATAACTTTATCGTATAATCTTTGCGCGTCAAAACTAATAAATTTTATTCTATTGAAACTCCATACCTTGAAATATTTCTGAAATTGGAAGCCATGAAATCCAAAAATAGAAAGTTTCTAGGCATCCTAGGAAGTTTTTAAGACTTTAAAACACCTTTCGACAGTTATTATGGACAAAATCTCGCCAAAGTCCTCCAAAAGTGACATAAACCATCCAACTGCTCTCAGCACCGCTGGCACTCCCGATGGGCGCTGCCGACACTGAGATTAGCTTTCTTAGGAGCCGTCGGCACCATTGGCCAAATTTTTGTGATTTTCATTTTTCGTTCAAATAAATTCCAACTTTTCTTCCAATACTAATATTTAACTTAATTTATAATAAATACAATTGTGTAGGATTATTATCTACTAATATATAAGATACTTAACAAACTAAATAGTAATACATAGACATATAAGTATGGGTTGCTTCCCAAAAAGTGCTTGGTTTTTACGTCGTCAGTCCGACATACTATTTGTTTAACTGGGTTGACTTAACATTAAAACTTCTTTAAATAGATGTATATGTCACTCAAAATAATGTTTCAAATGATGCCCATTAACTTTAAATATCTTTCTAATGTTAGGATCTTTAATCATAACAGTTCATAATGATAGACTTTAATTACCTTAAATGGCCCTAACCATCTCGATTTAAATTTTCTTGGAAACAATCTCAATCTTGTATTATATAATAGAACTTCTTGTCCTAGTTTAAATTTCTTCTTAATAATCTTCCGATCATGCCATATTTTCCTTTTCTCTTTATAGATTTTTGTATTATCATATATTTCATTTCTAATCTCCTCAAGTTCATTGAGTTGCAATAATCTTTTCTCACTAGTATCTTTTAAATTAAAATTAAATTCTTTAATAGCCTAAAATGCTTTATGCTCTAATTCTATAGGTAAGTGGCTTGTTTTTCCAAATATCAGTCTGTGTGGGGGCATTCTTATAGGAGTCTTATAAGCAGTTCTATATTCCCATAATCCTATGTCAAGTCTAGCAGACCAATCTAATTTATAAGGATTTACAACCTTTTCTAAAATGTGTTGAATTTTACGATTTGATATCTCTGCTAGACCACTAGTCTGAGGATGATAAGCAATATAAAATCTTTGCGTAATATCATATTTCTTAATTAATTTTTTTATTCTCTTATTCCTGAAATGAGATCCTCTATCAGTAATAATTACTCTCAACATTCCATATCTTGTAAAAGTATTTTTAATTAAAAATTTAGAAACACTCCGAGCATCACATCTAGGTACAACAATAGCTTCAGTCCATTTGGACATATAAATAACAGCAAGTAATATATAAAAGTTTCCAAATGAAGGCATAAATAGTCCCATAAAATCTAATTCCCACACATCAAAAATTTCAACTTCTAAAGTGTAATTTAGATTCATTTCATTTCTTCTAGAAATATTTTCTACACGTTGACACCTCTCGCATGTTTTAATATATTCATTAACATCATTAAAAATAGTAGGCCAATAAAATCCTGCTTGTGAAATTTTATATGCAGTTCTATTGTTTTGAAATGTCCTCGAAATTCAAGATCATCACATCTTTCAATTATCTGTTGAGTTTCTTCATAAGGCACACATCTTCTAATAATTAGATCTTTACATTGTTTATATAAATATGGGTCATCCCAAAAATAGTCTTTTGAATCATATATAAACTTTTTTAATTGTGGAATTTTTATATCAGGTAGTAGAATATCACTTACAATATAATTCACTATATCAGCATACCATGGTACATCCAATTAATCAATACTATATAATTGTTCATAAGGCAAATTCTCTAAAATTTCATTTACAAAATTAATTAATATTTCTATTTCTATTCTAGACTAATGATCAGTCATTTGATTATCATTTCCCATTCTATTAATCACGATAAAATTAAACTCTTTCAATAGAAGTATCTATCTAATTAATCTTAGTTTAACATCCTTCTTTTGCATTAAGTATTTAATAGGACAATGATCTATAAGCACTATACATTTAGTTTCAATTAAATAAGGTCTAAATTTATCGAAGGCATAAAAAATAGTTAATAACTCTCTTTCAGTAGTGGTATAATTAATTTGAGTATCATTTAGAGTCTTACTAACATAATACATAACTTTAAAAACTTTGTCGTGCCTTTGTTCTAATACAGCCCCAATAACATAATCACTAGCATCACACATTATTTCAAATGGTTTTTCCCAGTCAGGTGGTACTATTGTAGGTGCAGTGACTAAATTTTTCTTTAATAATTCAAATAATTTTATGTATTCTTCATTAAAATCAAATTTCGTATCTTTTTCTAAAAGTCGACATAGAGGCTTAGTTATTTTTGAAAATTTTTTATGTAGTGCCTGTAAAACCCAGCATGTCCTGAAAAACTTCTCACCCCTTTAACATTAGTAGGTGCTGATAATTTTTTTATAACTTGGATTTTTGCAGTATCTGCCTCCATGTATTTTTCAAAAATTTTATGCCTAAGTACAATACCTCCTGCAACCATAAATTTAAAATTTTTCCAATTTAATACTAAATTGACTTTTTCACATACTTCCAAAACTTTTTCTAAATTATTAAGGCATAATTCAAATAAAGTTCCAAATATGGAAAAATTATCCAGAAACACTTCCATTCCATGTTATATAAAATTGCTAGAAATTGATATCATACATCTTTGAAATATTGTAGGTGCATTGCATAGTCCAATAGACATTGTACGAAAAGCAAATGTTCCATATGGGCTTGTAAATTTTATTTTCTCTTGATCCTTTAGAGCAAATAGAATTTGGTGATAACAGGTATATCCATCTAAAAAACCATAATATTTATTCCCAGTCAATCTATCCAACATTTGGTCTAGAAAGGGTAAAGGAAAGTGATATTTTTGGTGGCCATATTTGATTTTCTATAATCAATGCAAATTCGCCAACTAGTTACTTGTCTTATTGGCATTAATTCATTTTTCTCATTTTCTTCAACAGTCACTCCTCCTTTTTTTAGTATACAGTGAATTGGGCTTACCCTAGCACTATCTAAAATAGGATATATAATTCCAGCATCTAACCATTTAAAATCTTTTTTCTAACAACTTTTTTCATTATTGGGTTTAATATTCTCTGAGGATCAGCTTTAGGTTCATGTTGTTCATCTATAAAAATTTTGTGCATATAAATTGAAGGACTAATTCCTTTAATATCTACTAAAGTTAATCCAAAAGCCTTTTTATACTTTTTTAACATTTCCATCAACTTTTGTTCCTGAATCACAGTTTACTCAGACGATATAGTAACCGGCAATGTAGATGACTTTCCTAAAAATACATACTTTAAATGGGTAGGTAATACCTTTAATTAAAGTTTAAGTGGTTTATTACTTGAAGGAGTAAGATTTTTACTATCGTTTTCCATCAAGTCTAACATTTCAAATTTGCCCTCGATATAATCCAAATATTCTTCTTTAATTTCATCTTCATTCTAAAAAATTTCTCCTTGCTTAAATTTATCTTCAAATTCTTTCTTAAATTGTTCATTACTTAGATAATCATCTACTTCCATCCTGAAACATTCATTATCTTTTCTATTACAGGATATTTCATAGCTTTGGCTATATTAAATTCCACTTCTTGATCATTAACTCTCATTACTAATTCTCCTTTTTGTACTCCCATTACAGCTCTTCTGTTTCCAAAAATGGTCTCCGTAAATTAATAGGAACTTCTTTATCTTCCCCAATATCCAATACTATAAAGTCTATAGGGAAAATAAATTTATCCACTTTTACTAGTACATCCTTTATAACTCCCTTTAGATAAGTTATTGATCGACCAACTAACTGAAGAGTTACAGTAGTAGGGAAAATTTCCCCTAAATCTAAACGTTTAAAAATTGATAAGGGGATAAAGCTTATCCATAAAACTTTTCACCAATTGCCCAAGGTATAGTAAAACTACCAGGATCTTTTAGTTTTTCAGGAAGCCTTTTTTGAATAATAGCACTAAACTCTTCACTGAGTGCAATGATTTGTAAACTTTCTTTTCTTATTTAGTACATTCTTCATAAATTTCACATAACTTGGCATTTGTTCCAAACCTTCAACAAAAGGAATATCTATTGTTAACTTCTTAAGGATTTCCAAAAAAAAATTGTAAATTGTTTATCTTTATTCATCTGCTTCAGTCTTTGAGGAAACATAGGTGATGGTTTTTTAAAAGGAACCTGCGTTTGTTCATTTTCCTGTTGATCATTTTCCATTTCTTCTTTCTCTTAATTAACTTTAGTTTCTCTTTGGATCCTTATTTCTATTTCTTTTCCACTTCATTATTGAATTGCTTTAATTTGCCCTTTATTTCCACATTACTCGGAAGAATTCCAGAATGTCTGTTACTAAGTGCAGTAGCAATATGTCCCAATTGATTTTCAAAGTTTCTACTAGGAGCCCCTTGATTCTGTATTTGATTTCCCTTATTCAACATCACTTCTTCCATCGTCAACTTCTTTTCCTTAACTTTTGGGTTATGATTGGAGTTAAATCTTGCAGGATAATAAGGTCTAAATTTAGGATTTCCTTGATTACTTAAATTTCTAGATAGATTCACAAATTATTATAATTATTCCAACTAAAATTAGGGTGATTTTTCCATCCAGGGTTAAAATGGTTAGAATAGAGATTGCTATTTTGATTATATATAACATTTAAGGCTTCATAAGATGGTTGAGTATCAATAATCTATCATAGTGAATTTTCCTTAAGTACTGAAGGTATTTGAGAATAGTTCACTCATATTCGATCAATCTTTTTAGAAATAACAGCAATTTGAGATGCTAAAATATACATTGCATCACATTCATGAATACTTGTTACTCTCTTAGGATTTACCCTTTCAAAGGGACATTGAAAATTTTTAGTAGCCATTTCTTCAATAAAAGAATATGCTTCATCAAAATGTTCTGACATTAATAATCCACCCGCAGCAGCATCTATAATAGATCTTAATGATCCTACTAATCCATTATAAAAGTTTTGAATTATTAACCAACACATTAAATCATGGTGTGGACATTTTCTAAGAAGATCCTTAAATCTTTCCCATGCTCCATATATCGATTCCCCTTCAAACTGAGAAAAAGATGTAATATCATTTCTAAGCTTAGCGGTTTTCAAGGTTGGAAAATATTTAGCCAAGAATTTTTGTGATAGTTCTCCCCAAATTCTAATAGATCCGGGTGCTAATGAATTTAAATAAGCCTTGGCTTTATCCTTTAATGAAAAAGGAAAAAGTCTAAACCTAGCACAATCATTAGACACTCCCTCATATTTAAATGTAGCACAAATTTCAAGAAAACTAGAAAAATGTAAGTTATGATCTTCAGTAGGTGATCGTCCAAACTGATTATTTTGTACTATTTGAATAATAACACATTTAAGCTCAAATGAATTAGCAACAACATTAGGATTTTGAATAGTTAAATGAAGTTCATCTGTTGTCGGATTTGCATAATCTTTTAAAGGTCTTTGTCTATTCTCATTTATTGAATTTTTTATATTATTCGCCATTTCTTTTAAATTCTTAATTTTTTTTTGTTGTTTTCAAATTTTTCTAATAGTAGGTTCTAATTCTGAATCGTAAGGTACTAAACCTTTAGATCCAATATTTTGCATAAACAAATAAAGCAAGCTGAGTAAAATTCTTTAAAAATACAATCTTAATTAAATTTCTTTTTGGATTTTTTTTTATTTATTATATTTTTTTTGTTTTTATATATTTTTATAGTATATATATAATCTCTAAATTTCCTAATTTATTAAAACTATTTAATTTTATTAAATTTAATCGTTACCTTCCCTAGCAAATGATGGCAAAAACTTGGTCCTGATTTTTTTAATGTGAGGATTTACGAAGTTGACACCACTATATTGCCAAAAACTTGATCCTTGTATCAAAAATAATTTGTGTAATATATATATATATATATATATATATATATATATATATATATATATATATATATATATATATATATATATATATATATACATATACATATAATTATATGTAATTAATAATGAGATTCTATGCAAGTATATGTATCGTTATCAAGTAATAATGAACTTTCTATTCAAGCCCCAAATATCGATCTCACAGAGAAGGTGTAAATTAGCAATGATAAATTTTACCATGAAATTTACAGAAAATCAAATGAAATAACTGTCAGTAATTTCGAATGTTGATATTTTAACCAAACTAAATTACTTAACTATTAGCAAAACTGAAATGAAAATTTTTAATAATAACTACTAATCTACTGATTATGTTTATGTAATGAAGATTTCTTATGTGAAAAACATCCTTCCCACTACAATGAAATTTCGGAGAAATGAGATGAGATAAATGTTTATAATATGTATTGTGCCAAATAGGAGCAATTTTAATTCTCTACCCTGATACAACGCATAGAAAACCATTGATTAATCTTAGGTTTAGTCTCTAACTCTGTGGCTAGGCTAGGAGGATACTGGCTATTACTTCAAAGCTCCCACTTCCCTTCACCTGAAAGCTAACTCTAACTTTAGTTTTTAAAAACTAAGAACAAATTGGGGATTTTATTCTGTCGCCCAAAAGATTCTCCAGCTCTACACCAAATAAAAAATATTTTCCTATTTATTTGCACTTAATTTCATGAACAAATTTCACCTTCATGAAATCAAATGTGATCCTCACTCTATTGTAGAACACATACTCTATTTACCGGATCATATATTTCACAACATATTTTATCAAATCAATTGACGAGATTGAAAATTAAATTAAGTTCAGAGTTAAAAAATCATCACAATTTATTTTATATTTTAATTGTGGCACATTCATATTATCTCTTCATTTCTCCAGATCTCAGAGTAGGGAAAAAGATAGAGAGGAAACTACTCAGACTTCATGAGAAAGATACGAAAAAACACAAATTTCATATATAGAAGAAAGGTCATACAACACTAAAGAAACAAACAAACTTATTTAGAATTCTTTCTCAAAGCAAATCCTTTGTAGCCTTTCCTTAGAAATGCAAGAAGAAGAACTCTCTCACTTTTTTCCTTCTCCAACACACTTACAGAAAGTTTCACAGTAAATATCACCACAAAAACTCTAAACTATGAAAGCAAAATTACTAAGTGACTCTAATATGTGGTGGAATGAACATGGATTAGGGAAATGTAACGTGGTTGAATGTTGTAGAGCAAAAAATGAATGTAGAGGAGCCTCTTTTCTGATGAAATTTGGCCCTAAATAAAGCCCAAGGTCGGTTCTCCAAGAGGTACCTCCAAAACCTCTTCAAAAATTGTCCAAATACACCAAACCTTCTAGAAACAGAGTCTGAACCGCGTTTGGTGTCGTCGGTGCTAGTCTGACGCCATCAACACTGAGTAAAAATCCTCCAGCTTTCGATTGTTCTGCACCGTCGGCGCTAACCTTGGCGATACCGGCACTGAGTATTTCCTTAAAAACATCATTTTGACTCTAAATTTCATCCAATTTTACTTTAATCCCTAAAAATCAATAACCTGCAAGAAAGCATCAAAATACATTCAATTAAAGTGCAAGATCACAAAAAATACGTATAAAATATGGGTCTAAAAATTCATATATTTTCTGTGTATCAATATATATGTCTGGTCCTAAATCTATATAAACATATAGAATTCATACTTAATGTACGGGACACAAGCTGTCGCTTCTGGTCCCTGTTACATGGTTTGATGCATTGTCTGCTTCGGAACCCATCTCCATAAATTATTTTTGAAACAGTTTAAGCCTAGGGACTCCATAAGTTACATTTGAAAAGAAAAACTAATATGCCCTTGATATGTGAAATTTTTGTGCTTGTTTTATATCAATTTAAATCTCCGGTATAGTGCCAAAAACTTGACCCGTCACAAAATTATGCACTAATTTAGTTTCCAAAGATATGACTGATATCTTGACCCAATTTATGTTAAGTATTTAATGTGCAAAATGAAAATGTTATATAAAATTATATAAAATAGTTAACACACTAGAAAATCTACGTAAGTGCACGTATCACTTCATGTATTATTGGGCTTTCTTTAAAAACTCCTGTATCGATCCCACAGAGAAGCGCAGTAAGAACTCCCTTAAGCTAATTCTAATATATCAAGTCTTAATTTTAATGATTAAAATTATTATGATAAGAACATAAATCACAATATTCAAACTATAAAATTTAAAGTAAGAAAGACAAGTTAAAATGGATTTAATGAATGCTAACAAAAATGTAATCGAAAGAACTAAGTTTACTAAGCTAATTTTTAAACTTCAAAGTTAAATTTACTAAGACTAAATGAAGTTTTGTGATGAAGAGTTCAAATTTAAGAAAGCATCCTTACCCTTTACAATGGTTACATGGATTGTGAAGAAATTAAAATAATTTAAAAAATATAAAATTATTTTGTGTCGAATATGAGCAATCTTATTCTATACCCTCTTTTAAGTGCATAAAGAACATTGAATAATCCAGAGTTTGGTCCTTAATTCCATGGTTAGGCTGGGAGGATACAGGCTGCCACTCTAGAGCTTCTACTACTCCCTTTATTCAGGGCTAACAAACTCGCATTAGGTTCCAGTCAACTGGATCAAATTGGAGATTTTAATATATTACCTTAAAATCTCTTATTCTGCATCCAACAAAGTATATTTTCCTATTTATTTGCACTCAACCCCATGGATGACATCCTCTCCCATGGAATCATATGTGATTATCATTATGTTGTAGAAATTATAACCCATTCAGATCATATGTTTCTCAACACATTTTAACCTTTCAATTGGCCAAATCAAAAAGTAAATGAAGATCAAAGTTCAAATCATCACAAATTTATTGAAAGTTAAAATTGTATAAAATAAAATCAATTCTTCATAAAACCAAATCTCATTGTAGGGAGAAGGATAAAGAGAACTATTCAAAATTCATGAGTAGAATACAACAAAACATGGATTTCATATATAAAAATAAGTTTTACAAAACAAAGAAAGAAAAGAACACAACTTATCTCATACTCCTTCCTAAGCAGATCCCTAGAAGTTCCCTGTAAGCACTTTCTCTCTTTATAATCACACTCAATTCTCTCCTAGAAATGTAATGAAGAAGAAATCCCTAGAGGAAAATTCTCTCTTCTCCAAAGCCTTCCTCTCATTCTTACACTACACTCATGTCTTAGACTCCTCTCCTTCTTAATTAGGGTCTGCCTCCTTTCAAAAATAATTCAAAATTCTCTCCAAAATTCTAGCCAAAAGTCAACCATTTTTAATTTAAAATACATGTCCAATGATCTAAGAGATGTAACCCTTCATAAAAGAAACTTCCAAAGTGTCTATATGCATTGCATCACTCTATGGGGTGTTTAGAACAAGTGTACCTTTTGAAAATCGTGATAAAAATTGTCCTGATCTGCCTCAATCCGCAAAAAGTCATCTCTGGTGCGTCTGGCACCAGTTCTCTATCAAATGCCACTTCAGCCATCAGTTCTTGTTCTTCAGGCACCAGCTCTATGTCAAATGGTGCTTCAGGAGCCACCTTGCAGCAGCTTCACCGTTTTGCTTGGTTTGGCTCTATTTCGCCCCATTTCAGTTGTGTTTCACTCCTGACAGTTATACATAAAAAATAAGCATGAAAACAACATTTTCTTAAAGTGTAAGTTTGTTAAAAAACATGTGATAAATGTAAAGTAGAATAAGCATATAAAGACATATCGAACTGTAGCAAGTCAGAATTTTCTTTCTTGCTCGTTTTTACTCTAATTTGCACCAATTTTGCTTCATTTTTTTCCAAAAGTCCATTTCTTGTACCTGAAACCAAAAATATGCAAAATACCTTCCTTTAAAGTGTAATATAATTAAATCTCATTAGAATCCAACATAAGATATACATGAAAAAGTAGGTAATTTTTAGGCGTATCAAAATCCCCCAAACTTAAACGATACTTGTCCTCCAGTAACCCTTTTACTACATAAAAATATGACTTAGGATAGAGATTAACTTATAAACTTTTATATTTTATTTTATTAAATAAAATAGTATAATTTAAGAAAAACTTTAATAACTTAGCTTAAACTATAAGTAAAAGAATACTTAGTAATCAAATCTAAGATTTATGAGTCTCCGTTCATTTCAAGAAGAACTATAATTTGTTATATCAAGGATATTTAGAATATCCATATGAAAAAAAATTTATGAAAATTTACTATTAAGGGGGCTAATACTTAAATATAAGTTTAGAAAATGTAATAGTATTTTTCTCAAGTTGATTCAAGTGAAGTCAATTTTTGATTAGGCATTTTCTCAAACTTCTCCTCGCATTCTTTTTTTTCTTTTTTTTTCTATTTTTTAATTTTTATTTTTTTGATATTCAGGATCTTTTCAATCCTTTCTTTTCTTTTCTTTTCTTTTCTTTTCTTTTCAAAGTGAGGATTACTATATATGGACCTCCTTTAATAATTTAGAATTTCACTATCCCTTTATTAAAGTTAAAACTTTTTACCTTTCTTCACTTTATAAATTCATATTAGTTTTGATGATTTTTCAAAAAATCCCATTATTTTCTACTTACATAAAACTCTAAGATTTTTAATACTTCAAAAATACAATTTCCTTTACTTTAAATAAAAAATATATTCTTATCCTTTCATACCAAATATAATTAACTTTAGAATTGACCTTCGTTATTAAAAACTTTCACCTAAATTTACAATAATATTTACAAACATAAATATAGTCATTTAAAGTTAAAATCTAATATCCATGGTCATTTTAAATTAATTTAAAATTTAATTAACTAAAGACAAATAAAATTTAGTTTACTTCTTTATAAAAGAAATTTTCTTTCCTCCAAACTTGAATTTTTAAATATTTTACATTTAATTCCATAAAATGTAGCAGGAAGAAAAAATAAAAGTTGAATCTACTAACTACTATAACATCATATCAAATTCATATACATGCATAATCAGAATAGAATGACTGCAAGAGAAAGTAAATCTAGCCAACATTCTTGCAATAACATTAATCTAAAAAGGAAGTATACTAACTTTAAAATTTATTTTTCTTCCTACCCCGAAACTTGATTTGAAACATGTATAACATTCAATACAGAAAATATAAGCAGGAAGAAAAATAGTACAAAAATTCAATCTATCAAAAACATCTACAAGTATTCATTAGGACAGAACAATATGCAATAAGAAGTAAGTCTAAACTAAAACATGTTCAATAAAATGGAAAGAAAGGTATAACAAGCAGAACTTGTATCGACATAGGAATATATATATATATATATATATATATATATATATATATATATATATATATATATATATATATATATATATATATATATATATATATTTATGTGTTCTCCAAATTTTTATATAATTGTAACACAAACACAAACACACATAATAAATGAGATCAATTCTTCCTTTAACTCATTGCATCTCACTAACTTACTTCCAATTTCAAATGGAATCACTACACAAATATATTGGGTACTTATAATTGCTTTATAGATTCAAATCCCAAAGATAAGATTACCCCTAATACATTGGGTCGCAAACACCAACTTCAGGTGTCCTTATGTTCCATTAACTAAACATCTTTAACAGTTATAAAGATAGTGTAAAAGCATCCACATGTTACTCATCAAATAGGTTCATGACTCCTACCATATGAAAACAAGGTCAAAGAAAGGAAGTAACAAAATTGAGATGGAACTGTCACTGTTAAAATTCATAATGTCTCTAGTAAAACTCAAGTTCAGGTGAGACCTGAGTTGTAGTGGACTCGTCAATCCAACTACTACAAGAGAACATATAAGTCTAACCATAATAAGAAGTTAAGAAATCACCTCCCTCATTACACACAAAAATCAAATCAAACCACTAACAATCAAAACATCTACCAATCATCAATCAAACTGATGAATCTACACTAAAGCAAAAACAACACAACACTTACAATCATAACTGTCAAGCACACTAAATCAAACCACACTGATAATTATGGGTTGCCTCCTATAAAGCGCTTTGTTTAATGTCGTCAACCCTACAAATGATTTCACCTGGATCAAAATTTCATTTAATTAATACTTGATCAATCACCCAATCTTTTCCAGATCCAGAGATTCTTACAACGTCCTCAAACTTAATTTTTTTCTTTCGGCTCTTCCTTTTCAGAATTACTAATATCCTTGTTCCTCATATTTCTTTTTAGATCCAATATTCTTCTTATTATTTTCTCAATTTTCACATTAATATCATTCTTAAATTTTATAATAAATGGATCTTTATAAAATGTTTTATGATCTCCCAAAATTTGGATTGGATTATCTCTATATAATTCAAATTCTGGATCAAATTCTTCTAGGTTACTCTTTTCTTCAGGTTTGACTTTCAAATCTTCCCCTTGGTACCGAGTAAATGATAGAGTTGGTCTTTTTATGTTTATCTTAATTAAGGAAATAAGTTTTCTTAATTCCTTAAGAAATTTTTCCATTGGTCTTTCTATATCCTTATCCTCATCTGTCAACTCAAAGCTCTTTTAAAACATATCCTCAAATTCTCCTCTAACTATTTGTTCAAAAATTTTAAATTGCTCATCATTCATCACCTTAGGGTTTATCTCAGGGTCACTAGCTAAAATCTCTAGGGGGTAACTGTTAATTGCATTAATAATTTGTCCCATTTGGTTTTCAATATTCCTTAATGTAATCTCTTGATTTTCCAACTGTCACATCATTTGACTCACAACCTCTTCTAATAAATCCTTCTCCTCATTATGTGAGTTGAAGTTAAAATTATGAGGAAAAGACAATTCATCATTACAATAACCATGATTATTCAGACTACGTCTGATTAAATTGATTATCTTCCCAAAATTGGTTTTCTCCTCCAAAATTATTAATCTTGTTAAAATTCAAATGATTTTCCGAACCTGGGTTGTAATAATCAGAATAAGAAATATGTATCTCATGACCTGTTTCAATCCATTGTCCAAAAGAATTTTCCTCAATAATTGGAGGTCCTTCAGGATATCTTTCTATGCATTGATCCAACTTCCTCTCAATGTCTTCAATCTGAGAAATTAAAATTGTAAGCATATCTTCTTGAAAATTTGCCACTATCTTGGGGTTTACTCTTTAAATGTTACTATCATTATAATCCAAATCTGAATATTCATTATATCGTTGATCCTCCAGCGTTACATTAAATTCACGGAGTCTTTTCAAATCTCTCCCAAAAGTTCTCTCCAATTCTGACTCATAAAATTCTAGGTCTGCAGCTCATGAACTATGCATACAAATCTAAAGAATTAACTAATAAATAGATATCAAAAATATTTTGGTATTTTAGATTTTCTTTAAAATAAACACACAATATAATAATACTATAAATTGCAAATCTAAGTCTTACAGGTTTAACTAAAATTCTCCTAAAGTTCTTATTGTAGCTTCTACGGCAACGACACTAAAAACTTGAAGCGCCCCTGGTGTGTGGTGTTTTTCTGCATATTTTATGTCAAGTCAAATCCCCGATACAGTCCCAAAAAATTGACCCGTCTCAAAATTATGCAATAATTTATCATTCAAAAATATGACCAAAATCTTGACCCAATTTATATTAAATATTTAATATGAAAAATCAGAATGTTATATAAAATATATAAAATAGTTCACACACTAGGGATTCCACACAAGTGCACGTATTGCTTTAAGTAATATAAAGCTTTCTTTAAAATCCCCAATATCGATCCTATAGAGAAGCGCAGTAAGAAATACCTTAGGCTAATTCTAGTCTACTACTATCAAGTCTTAGTTTGGAAGATGAAAATTCTTATGATAATAAATCTATATCACACTATTCAAACTATAAAAATTAAAGTAATAAAGACAATTTAAAATGGGTTTAATGAATGTTAACATGAATGTAACTGAAAGAATTAAGTTTACTAAACTAATTTCTAAACTTCAAAGTTAAGTTTACTATGACTAAAGAAAGTTTTGTGACGAAGAGTTCAAATTTAAGAAAGCATCCTTCCCCTTTACAATGAGTATATGGATTGTGAAGAAATTAAAATCATTTAAAAATATATAAATTTGTTTTGTGCCAAATAGGAGCAATCATATTCCTTACCCTCTTCTAAGTGCATAAAGAACATTAACTAATCCAGAGTTTGGTCACTAATTTTGTGGATAGGCTGGGAGGGTAACGACTGCTAGTCCAGAGCTCCCACTACTCCCTCATCTGAGGTCTAATAATATCACATTACTTTCCGATCAACTAGACCAAATTGGGGATTTTAATCTTTCACCTTAAAATCTTCAATTCTGCATCCAACAAAGTAAATGTCCCTATTTATTTTCACTCAACCCACCCCATGGATGTCATCTTTTCCCATGTAATCAAATGTGATTCTCACTATGATGTAGAAATCATAGCCATTTTGGATCATATGTTTCTCAACACATTTTAACCTTTCAATTGGCCAAATCAAAAGGTAAATGAAGATCAAAGTTCAAATCATCACAAACTATTCACATTAAAACCATATAAAATAAAATCAATTCATGAGAAGTACTCATAATTCATGAGAAGGATATGAAAAAACGCAGATTTCATATATAAAAACAAGTTTACAAAATAAATAAAAAAAAACATAACTTATCTCACACTCCCTCACAAGCAAATCCCTAGAAGTTCCCTTTAAATACTCTCTCTCTGTATAATCACACTCAATTCTCTCCTAGAGATGTAATGAAGAAGAAATCTGTCACTTTCACTCTCCTCTTACCACCCTAGAGGAAAATCCTCTCTTCTCCAAAGCCTTCCTCTCACTCTCACGCCATACTCATACCTTGGACTCCTCTTAATTTTAATTAGGGGTTGCCTCCTTTAAAAAAGAATTCGAAATTCCCTCCAAAATTCTATCCAAAAGTGAACACTTTTTAATTAAAAAGGGATGTACATTGATCCAAGAGACACATCCCTTCACAAAAAAACCTTCCAAAGTGTCTAGATGTATTGAATCACTCCATGGGGTGTTTAGAACAAGTGTCCCTTCTGAGATTCAAGCAAAAGTTTTTTTAAACCACCTTAATCTGCAAAAATTCATCTCTGGCACTTCAGGAACCAAATTCGGTGTGAGCTCTCTGTCAAATGACATTTCATATGCCAATTTTGGTGCTTCAGATGCCAGATCTCTGTCAAATGGTACTTCAGGCGCCGCCTTGCAACAACTCCATTGTTTTGCTCTGTTTGGCTCCATTTCAACCCGTTTCAGTTGTGTTTTACTTGTAATAGATATAATTAAAACAAGCTTTCTTTAAAGTGTAATTTTATTCAAACAAATGTGAGAAATGTAAAGTAGATTAAGCATAGAAAGACAAATCTAACTATGCCAAGTTGGAATTTTCTTTCTTGCTCGTTTTTACTCCAAATTGCACTATTTTTGCTTCATTTTCTCTAAAAGTCCATTTATTGTACCTGAAACCAAAAATATCCAAAATACATTCATTTAAAGTGTAATATCATTAAAATAATTAAAACTAAGCATTAAATATTGATGAAAAAGTATGTAATTTTAGGCGTATCAAAAACTAATGAATCAATCTACATACAAATAATGTTACCAAGAAAACTAACAATCACACAACATATAATGAGCCGTGCTTTTTCATTGAGGAGCTAAACATTACTTACAAGTAAAACATTAGTAAAAATCATTACATGCTCCCCTTTAATGATACTAGTGTGTGATCATATATTTTTTAGCCTAGCTCCCTATAGAAGAATGTTCAAATATATTATCATGTATGTCAAGCGTGCATGCACATCAAAATGCACAAAGCGTGATGCTTGGCTACATCAATTAAATATGTAATTTGGTGTAAGAGACCATGAGGAACAACTTTCATGAAGGGTGAAAGTCATTTTGAGGTCAATTGGTTAATCAATTTGGTGGATTTTTGATTTTTGACACATTTTAAGCATGTTGGGCTAAGTTTGGGTCAAACTTGGGCTAGCCATGGGCTAAGTCCAAATTGATTATTGTGTTTGGTGTAAAACATCATAATGAACAATTTTCATGCAGGATGAAAATTGTTTTGAAGTTGATTTGATGGTCAATTTGGATGGATTTTGATGGGTTTTGGTTTTAGACCCAAATTAAGGATATAGATCTAATTTGGGTCAAACTTGAGCTAACTTTGAATTAAGAATAACTTGATTGTTGTGTTTGGTAAAAAATGACCTTATAAAGGATTTTCAACAAAAATTGGATGCCAATTTGAGGTTTAGGGCATTCAATTGTTGAGATTTGGGGTGTTAGCCAATATTGGGGCTAATTTTGGGAATTTTGGATTTAGACCAAAATCAAATGAATTTGAGGTTTCATCAAGACCAATTGATGGTTGATTTTGATGTGTAAGAATGTTATAAAGATTTTTCAATATTAATTGAGGCCAATTGACTAAGCTATGAGTTCAATTGAGTGAGATTAAGTCTTATGGTCAATATTGGGGTTTTGACCCAAATCAAAATTGGGCTCAAATTATGGGCCAATTGAGCCTAGATTTGGTTGAGTTTGGTCATATAAAAAATGAATTTGAGTTTAGAATGGGAATTGGGATCAATTAAGATCAATTGATAGACACTTGGGATGGATTTAAGGAATTTTGGGTCTTTAGAGGACAATTTGGGGATTTTTGTTAAAGATGGTCAAATTGACCAAATTAGACTATGGTGTAGTTGGACAAAATGAAATTGGGAATATTTTGGATTTATTGTGATTTTTTTTTGGAATATTTGGAATTTTTGGATTTTTGGGCCATGGAGGGGTATTTTGGTAATTTGGCCATTTTTGGAAATTTTTGTCAGTTTTGGCAAGTTTGGATGTATTCAAAGTGTTTGGAATGAGTTTTGATCAGTTTTGGATATTTTGGCAAAAAGTGGGAATTTTTGCCAAATTTGGGTCCCAAGAGCAATTAGGTAATTTGGAGGTGCCTATGAGCAAAAGGCTAAGTTGGGTATTTCAAGTGCAATTGGGTAGAGAACCATTTTGAATGAGTCATTGACCAATGAAATCTTCATTTTGGGTCCCCATATATTGGTCTTAGCCAGGGTATTGTGAGGATATTGTGTACCTTAACTTCAAACCAACACCGCAATCCTAAGGCCAAGTAATTCTATAGGAACTCTTCTTGAGCTCCCCCATAATGATCTTACCTACTAAGTGCTAGACGTTAGGACCAATATGTGGAACTTCAAGTTGAGTAAAGAGAAGAGTTTTGAGTTTCTAATGGTGAGGGAACCTTTTTTAGTTTTCTAAGACTAGTCAATAGGAAAGTCTTATGGCTGGACCTAGGCTACTAAAGAAGTTTCTAGACCTCAACCAAAAATGAGGTCAACAAATGGACCCCCAATAGGTGTGGTGTGCTGAGTGAGTACACCGCACATATTGTGTTGACCGACAAGATCAACATGACCAATATAGATTTCTAAATCCTCAGACTTAGAAAGAAGTGTGAATTTGTGTATAATATTTGTTTCCGCTGGGGATTTTTTAATAGGGATCAACATGTAAGGGTTGACCTCAAAATGGAAATTCAAGATACAAATATCAATATCAAAAGAGAGTCAGACATTTGGAACTGACTTCCAATAGAAGAAGTCAGAAGTGTAAGATTGATCTTAAAGTAAGAATTGAAATTATTGGATCAATTCTTGAAGAATGTGAATTAGAAATATCAGACTAATTTAAAGTGAAAAATATCCGATCAATTTGGGAAAAGCATAAATGAGAAGTATCGAACTGATTTAATGTAAAAATTGAAATTATTGGATCAATTATGAATCAGAAGTATTGAACTGATTTAATGTAAAAATTGAAATAATTGGATGAATTTCGAAAAGTTAT